>CM060687.1:205518386-205595909 GCA_030686995.1 Artemisia argyi | reverse complement strand
ATGGTGTGAGATAATGATGATCATATGTTCGGTTTCTCATGTTCGGTAAGGACCCCGAGATTGAGCTAGGGCGTCACTCACATACGATGAGGTTTAGTGTGTGTTTTGTGTGCGTGAAATGAAGAAGATAACTTAGTTCTTCTCACCAAATGCACTGGTATTTATAGGATGTATTTGGGTTGTGTGTGATATGTGGATGTGATCCAGCTAGATCCAACTATCCTAAAGGGTGCACGTGGTGTAGGAGACACGAATAACATGCACGTGGTGTAACATTCTTGGCTCAGATGGTTATTGGGATCTTCGTCAAGATCTACATGTACTAGAAAAATACAGGCGACACGACCTATGGACGAATGAGGTAGCTACATGTGGTGTTAGCACATAATGGCTTTTGAGGATAAGTTTCCAGCTCCTCTTGCCTTTGAGTTAGTTTTCCAAACAAGAGCCGCTTTGTATTCGGCAAATGTTTTCCGGGGAAGTTGGTTTCTCATGTGACATTTATCGGGCCTTTAGCCTTGTGGTTTGGTTATGACTGCATGGCCATTTGGACTAAAATTCCTATACGCTATCAGTAACCAAAGTACCAAACATGCACATTGAACATTGACATGTGAATTGAACTAACAACCATCTTGGTTCCAATAAATAATCCAAATATGAATACTGCAATAATGTCAAAATCATTAATGTCCTACTAGATTAAACGAGTTTTGGTACCCGCGCGTTGCTGCGGAATTCTTTTGTTGCCGTTAGCTACTTAATGTGAAGTTAGTTACCTAGGACTGACTTTGCAATTGATGTATAACATGAAGGACCATTTATGTAAAATTATTTGAGGGCTAAATTTGCAATGAACCACTGAGATGAAGGACAAAATGTGTACAATTTTTTTTAAATGTTAAAGATCACGGTCGTTAGTTAACAGCCGTTAAATAACTACGACCGTTAATACTAAAAAAAAAAAAAAAAAAAAAAAACTGTAGATACAACTGTAGCAAGCACAGTGCTTGCTAAAGTAATCTCTTACCTTTTAGTATATATATAATTAAGTATTTTAGGGGCATTATGCTGGTCACCATGGTATCATTACACATACACACGATTCAAAGAGAGAGAGTCTAGAGAGAGAAAGATGTTAGTTTCAAGAGAAAATTTGCAAAACTTTATTAAACCAATAACTATGTAAGAACCACACCTCTTACACTATGTACGAGGTATATATATATATATATATATATATATATATATATATATATATATATATATATATAAAGATTTAGAATACTCTCAGGAGAGGTAATCTTTCGACAAAGAGAAAGAGAAGTCCTAGTCCCATATAGCAGCAAAAGTGAACAAGAAGTAGTGACGTTGTAAAGCCTTCAGAGCCTCAGATCCTACCATTTTTTTGAAGAAAATGAAAGCTGACTAGCAATCGCTCGTTTTTCTTATTAGCATGGGATTGGATGTTACTTCCAGTCGAATAGAATCTATTAAAGCAAAGCCAAGAGGCGATAGCGGATCTATCTGAGGGCATCTGGAATTGTCTGTTTCTATATATATATATATATATATATATATATAGTATATATATCTATAATAATCTAGATCAAATAAGATCAATCTTAAAGTTGTAAAAATAAGATCCAACTAAAATCTAACAAGTGACACTCTCGTTAAAATAAAATTAAATTTTTTTATTGAGCACAACTAAAATTGTTAAAGTTCCGATAGTTTTCTTTCTTAAATTGACGAAACCAAGGTGATACACTTTGATTCGACATGTAATGTATCAGGTTAAGGTGATACACTTTAATTCGACATGAAAATTTATAGTTATGTATCATTAATTCAAACTCATGTATAAGTTGGTTATTAGTTGCTAAAATGTTAATTCGTATTAATACTTTATTTTTTTGTGTATATTGCTAATAAGGTTCTTTGTAAAATAGTTTTAGTGGTTGTTATCTTATTTTTACAACTTTAAGTTTGATCTCATATTAACCCTACCCTATATATATATATATATATATATATATATATATATATATATATATATATATATATATATATATATATATATATATATATATATATATATATATATATATATATATATATATATATATATAGTTAGGATCAAATAGGAAGAATAATTAAAATAAGAATGATAAGAAGTAACCACAACCACACATTTCAGATGCACCTACAAAAGTGGATGCATCTTCCTTCAAAATTTCACTCCAAATTTAAAATGTGTTGCTAGAATTACTTCTTACCCTTCTTATTTTAGTTATTATTCTTACTTGATCCTTCTATATATATATATATATATATATATATATATATATATATATATATATATATATATATATATATATATATATATATATATATATATAGGTGTAGATACAAAGATGGGCCGGCCGTCGGGCTTACCATGGGCCGGGTTAATTTCCGAACTAAGACAAATAACTATTACATATTACTATATAACTAATGTAGCGTCAAATGACGTCATCTCACATCATTTAGGCTCCCGAATTTTTTTTTTGGCCTGCTAACCAAGGCCCAGCCCGTGTGGTTGCTGCAACTTGCAAGTAGTGCTTGATATTTATACATGTAAATAGATGTGTACGTGTGAAGAGTGGTAGAGGAAGCCACGTGCAAGTGTGTTACGTGCGAGTGCGTGAGTGAGAATTTGAGATTTTATGAAAGCTTGTGTGACTTTGTTTTAAAATGCACTCAAATTTTGTTTCGTGAATCAAACATTTCTTTTACAATTCATTTTTTAGTGGATATGAATATATGATTTTCAAATTTGTAACTATATTGTCTTCGAAATCCTAATAAAAAAAAGGGAGAAATATATCAATAAAAAATATCTAGCAAAAATAATGAAAAAACGCGACGTAAGTTAAAACGTCACAAAAAGCCCCGCCGCAACGCGGCGGCTATACCTACCTTGTTAAACACTAGACGAGTACCCGTGCATAGCAACAGGATTTTATAGCGACAAATAGTTTATTGATAAAAAATAGTTTATATGTTATAAACGAAAAATAATAAAAGTTTGAAGACTTGGGAATTAAGCATAATGTTTTGAAACCCAGTTCGACCGGGGTGGTTTAAACTGTTTGAACCGTTCCGGTCGAAAAACGGGGTTTGAAGCGTCCCGGGTCAACCCGGTTTGTGTTTTAATTGGTTGTATTTAATTTGGTAGATATGTTTAAATTGGTTGTACAATGTGAATAAATCATTGTACTTTTAAGTAATTGATAACGTTTTGAAACCCGGTTCGACCCGGTTGGTTCAACCGGTTGAAACCGTTCTGGTAGAAAAATGGGTCGATTTAAACCGGGGTCAACTTGCTAGGTGGGTCGAAAATGGGTACAATTAAACTGGGTCAACCCGCCGGGTTTGAAGCATCCCGGGTCAACCCGATTTGTGTTTGAATGGTTGTATTTAAACCGGGTCAACTTGCTAGGTTGGGTAAAAATGGGTCAACCCGTCGGGTTTGAAGCGTCTCGGGTCAACCCGATTTGTGTTTGAATTGGTTGTATTTAAACCGGGTCAACTTGCTAGGTTGGGTCAAAAACAGGTCAAATTGAACTGGGTCAACCCGCCGGTTTGAAGCGTCCCGGGTCAACCCGATTTGTGTTTGAATTGGTTGTATTTAATTGGTATATATGCTTTAATTTGGTTGTACAAGATGAATAAATTAATTGTACTTTTAAGTATTGGGGTGTTTTAATGGGAGTATTAATTACATTTCATTTTCTCTCTCATTTGACCATTGTTGAAAACTCAACATTTCACTTTTGACCATTTTTCTATTATAGATAGTATAGATAATATAGTATTTAATAATGACCGACACTTTCACTTCTAACACATTCATTATGATGAACTTTTTATAGTAAAGCTTTATAAATTTAACTTTCATGCCACCTCAACACTTTATAAACCTTTTAATTTAATGAACCTATTTTCACTATGGTTTAAATTTCTTAAAGCTTTGGTTACGAAGGTTATCGGGGTCTAGGTTTATGGATGGATGAAGTAATCGAAAGTTCCTCCCACTTAATCAATATCAACAACATGTCGTGACCGGTTAGGCTTGGTTGATTTTGTCAGAAAAGAAAGTAGGTTTCGGGGGTTCATTGACAACCTCCCTCCCCACCCCCCCCCCCCCCCCCCCCCCCCCACAAAAAAAAAAAAAAAAAAAAAAAAAAGCTTCTAACGTTTGTTCTACTTTTTTCTCTGACGTTCTTTTTCATTTTGGCATTTTTATTAACAAAATTTGGATTATTATTGTACAAACACAATTTTTGTAATCACATTGAACTAATTATCTATAAAAAACTTAGGTCATCAACAAGAAATATTGCGGGTTAACCCGTACATAACTTGGTCAGTCAAAACCCGTGTTAACTGTTACACAAACCACCCATTTTGTCACTTTCTATACTATATAAATTTTTTACCATGTATCTACATCATTAATTTTAGTTGTCAGGTATGGGAAGGTTAAAGACTTAAATCAAGCTGAAATTACCAGGAGTGACATGCTTCTGGTCACATTTTTTTCTGTCTGGAGATGGAGTTGATCCATATGTTACAGTTCATTTTTTGTTGGCAACTACATCCGATGTCATTAGAGTTAGAAGGAACTCAAGTATCAGTTTAGAATATTAATGTGTGTAGTTCCATACATGTACATACAGGGTTGGTGACACTAGTATTAATTTTACTTAGTTTATCTTTACCATCTAGCAATACCGATGATCGGGCTTATACAAATTACCATACAATTTTTAAACACCGTTAATCACTAGTACTACACGCTGTAGTCTATCCATGGTAGATCTTATTAAACTCCTTATAAATACAACTCCATATGTTAATAATAATCTGACAATTGTCAAGCCTATAATGTTTCGGGCCATAAAGAGTTTAGAAGAGACAAAAGCTCCATGATCATCTTGTTGTTGAGTGGAAAGTATGAGACTGATTGAATAGAGAGACTTTTGAGAGGAAAAAAATACTAGAAAAATGTGAATTATCGATTATAATAATAGAAGAAATATTGAATTTTGATTCTTTGTTTCAGATTAAATGATGGTCTATGTTCAATTATAAAACAAAGTCTATTATACTTACTAGGCGAGTACCCGTGCATAGCAACGGAATTCCTAGCGGTAGATAATTAACGATTTGTAATATTGTGGTGAGTGTTTTGTGTAGAGTTCAAAATAGAACGTGAACCGATGAGAATGTAATTGCAAACGGTTGTACTACACGATAACTAAAGTATATAAAAAATTCTTAACATCTATCAAACAACATATAAAAACATTTAATGAAATTGAAAGTAAAACATTACATCATTTATGAAATAAACACGTTACTCTTCGCGTAAAACTTCTTGATAAACGATATTCAAGGTGTAGATTCCTGCTTGACGGAACTCTTTGACTGGATTAACCAATACCTTTGTTGTTCTACGGGAAATCCCTCTAGACAATGCCACATAAAGTTGGCCTTGGGAGAAACAGAGTCAGGCAAATAGACACCCACATTTGGAATTGTTTGGCCTTAAGCTTTATTAATAGTCATCGCAAAGCTAAGGCGAATAGGGAATTGTGTTCTCTTTAGTTTAAAAGGGAACATCTCTTCTTCAGATGGAGCAAGAGGAATTCTTGGCAACAATGGCGCAGCTACATAGGGGCCGGGGGGGGGGGGGGGGGGGGGGGCGCTCGACCCCCCAAAATTTTTTTTGCGATATACGGGGTATATAGTTTTCGTGTAGAAAAATTTCGGTATATTCGGTTTCGACCCCCCAAAATTTCAGTATTACCCGAAAAATAGCCATAGGAAAAAAAAAATTAGATCCCGACCCCCCACTGAAAATTTTCTAGCTTCACCACTGCTTGGCAAGAGCACTCTAACTTCAGCGTGTTGCCCGACAACAATCTCGGCGTTGATGACATTAGGGTCAAAACGTTTACATATCAAACTCGTGTCATTACATAATCCATTTTCCGGATCGAGATTCCTTAAAAGAATAATCGGGCATCCTATTTTCAAACGCAAGCAATGAGGGGGCAACCCGCAAGCAACGAGATTCTATAGCGACAGATAGTTTATTGATAAAAAAAATTTATAGGTTATACGAAAAATAATAAAAGTTTGAAGATTTGGGAATTAAACGTAATGTTTTGAAACCCGGTTTGACCCGGGTGGTTCAACTGGTTGAACCGTTCCGGTGGGGAAAACGGGTTTTAAGCGTCCCGGGTCAACCCGGTTTGTGTTTTAATTGGTTGTATTTAATTTGGTAGATATGTTTTTAATTGGTTGTACAATGTAAATAAATCATTGTACTTTTAAGTAATTGATAATGTTTTGAAACCCGGTTCGACACGGGTGGTTCAACCGGTTGAACCGTTCCGGTCGAAAAGTAGGTCGATTTAAACCGGGTCAACTTGCTAGGTTGGGTCGAAAACGGGTCAAATTAAGCTGGGTCAACCCGCCGGGTTTGAAGCGTCCCAGGTCAACCCGATTTGTCTTTGAATTGGTTGTATTTAAACCGGGTCAACTTGCTAGGTTGGGTCGAAAATGGGTCAAATTAAGTTGGGTCAACCCGCCGGGTTTGAAGCGTCCCGGGTCAACCCGATTTGTGTTTGAATTGGTTGTATTTAATTTGGTAGATATGCTTTAATTTGGTTGTACAATGTGAATAAATAATTGTACTTTTAAGTATTGGGGTGTTTTAATAAGAGTATTAATTATATTTCACTTTCTCTCTCATTTGACTATTGTTGAAAACTCAACATTCCACATTGACCATTTTTACATTATATGTAGTATAGATAAAAAAGGGAACGAAAATGACAGAGTTAGAATTTTTCCAAAATTTGTAGCTAAAATAACATGCCTATGGAAGAACTTGGTTTACTTGTCGATTAATTCATGAATATTTTTTGAGTCTACGGGTTTGTTAGCTTGTCATTATCTTTATAGCATAAGAAAAGAAATTTCATAGTCATCACCACATAAATGATAATAGAACTGCTAGGCACTTTACGAAAGATACAAAAAGGGTTAGAATTTTTCAAAATTTTATAGCTAAAATAACATGCCTATGGAATAACTTGGTTTTCTTGTCAATTAATTCAGGAATATTTCTGAGTCTACGGGTTTGTTAGCTTGTCTTATATAATTTAAAAAAAAAAGAAAAAAAAAATCTTCATCACTTCATAAATGATAAATGAACTTTACGAAAGATACAAAAATAGACATAATGAAATATTCTGTTGAAAATTGGCTAATTTTATAATGTTTATGAGCAATTGATTATAGAAGGGCAAATACCATATTAAAGCACTATACTTGTCAAAAAAATCACTTTCGAGTATCGAATTTTTTTTCTTCATTGGGTACTAAACTTTCATTTTTGGCCTCTTTTACGCACTTTGGGACATTTTTATGACATTTTTGCCCCTGGATTTTCAAAATTTTGAGGGGCAAAAACATCCAAAAGTGCGTAAAAGAGACAAAAAATGAAAGTTTAATTCCCCAATGATGGGAAAAAAAATTCGATACTCAAAAGTGATTTTTTTGACAAGTATAGTGTTTTAATATGGTATTACCTCATTATAAAATTTGTTCATATATTTTTGTATTTGTTCACATGTTCTTGTATTTGATTAAATGAAACTATGAAAGAAGAATTTTTAACATATGGAGTTGGATATATAAGGAGTTTAATAAGATCTACCATGGATAGACTACAGCATGTAGTACTAGTGATTAATGGTGTTTAAAATTGTATGGTAATTTGCATAAGCCCGATCATCAGTATTGCTCCATGGTAAAGATAAACTAAGTAAAATTAATACTAGTGTTACCAACCCTGTATGTACATGTATGGAACTACACACATTAATATTCTAAACTGATAATTGAGTTCCTTCTAACTCTAATGACATCGGATGTAGTTACCAACCCTGTATGTACATGTCTTGTTATTTTTATTCATACTTTGAATTATTCAACATAAGGAAGTTTCCTATATGCTAGAGATAATTTGTGTAATCTTCTTAATGGTCAAAAAGTTAATTGTCTATTACTAGTAATAATTTTATTTTATTATTAAAATAATGCAAAGCCGGACATTTATCCATTATATAGAAAAACACGGAACACACACACATTCACAATTTCACATACTTTCATGTTTGATCCACATTGGTAATTACTACGTATAATTTTTTAAATGTCCTGTTTGAAAACGATAATGCAAAGTTAATAACCAAACAAGTCCACAAACAAACTATATTTCATAAAATAGAGAACAAAACTTTAACCACTTAACCAAGAATTTATTTAATTCTATACCGTTGTTAATACAAATAAAAAAAAAAAAAAAAAAAAAAAAAAGGTCATTAGGTAACTTAATAAAATATATTAACTACTTTATATTCTGGAGATTATCTAACTTAAGGTGAAAAAGAAAATATGGATTGGTGTATCACGTGCAGAAGTTTCAAAATGTGAAAATAGCTGTAACTTATCAACGAACTCAAGTTGCCTCTTTTCTTGATCACCCCACACATTGCCGACGTCGCTATGATGTTATTGCTGCTCAACCACTACCTGCTGCTTGGAACTCTATGAAAGATACAAAAACAGGTAGCAAATGATACATGATTATAGAACTTGTTCACATAACGTACAAATTTTATTATTAATATATTCTATTGCTAGTCAGCCAATTTAATAACAAGCCAATGAATATGTTTTATTGCAACTAATCAATGAATAACAATTGATTATAAAACTTCTTCACATGCTCTTGCATTCGTCTAAATGGAAAGAAGATTTTTTAGCTGGTGTTCTATTGTAAATCAACGACAGATTAACAAAAAATATAACTTCATGATTTTGTGTTCTTGTGGAGTTGTGGTTTTCAATTTATGTTATGTTTCATTTCAACCATTTCTAGATGTCTGTCCAAAAAGAAATCCTTGATTATCACTAACCGTCAATACATGGCTTGTGTTTGTTAATTAATTCATGTTTTGGCAACTGATAGGGATTCATGCATTATCATCAGTACATGTCAATAAACATGCATGTAACGGTTATGATGAAATGTGTCACTGAAATTGTTCTAAAAATTGGAAGCCACGTGTTTTGGATCGCTTAACGAAACATAGTACTCCATCACTTTATGTATCATCTGCTCTTGAGTTGGTGTTTTGGAATGATTATCGTGATTAAACCTTGAATAGATTTTAGGGAAAATGACAAAATAATGCATCAAAGTTGACACTTTTTATTATTGTGTGTAGCCAACCGTTTTTTTTTCTTCTTATTATGTGTATTGAACTTTCAAATTTCGATCATTGTGTGTATTTTGTGACCATTTTACCCTTAATTTTTTTCTTCGGAGGGTAAAATGGTCATTTTACATGGCAGAATAATCACAAAATACACACAATAATCGAAATTTGAAACTTCAGTAACACAATAAGAAAAAAAATATTTGGCTACACACAATCACAAAAAGTGTCAAGTTCGATGCATTATTTTGTCATTTGCCCTAGATTTTATGTTAATTTTGATTTGAGGTTTGTCTGTTATTGAGCTCGTTCAAGTGATTGTTGATAATGAAATTTGTATGTTATGTTATTTTATTTATTTATTTATGAGTCACTACGAATACGATGAAAATGCATAAGTATGTAGAGTAGTAAATTAAATGTTTATGCATAGTACAATTGAGTGAATTGCCTACCACTTCTATCATTAGATGCTTAAGTATGTAGAGTATTGGATATTCAATAAACTAAAACAACTAGGCACTAACAACACCCTTAACTACCTGTTTAACATCTAATGATTTTTCAAAGTCAGGTTTCATATTGTATTATATTCAAACTTTGAATTATTTGGATGTTTCCTATGACAAAATGTTAATTGTCTTTCCATCCATTAAAAATAAAAAGGAATCCGGCACACTTATCCACATCTTATATATATATACAAACACAAACCGAACATATTTATGTATACATAATAATGTCTTCAAAGTTCCCTATTATTTAAGTTTGGGTTTGTTACCTGTCTTTATCTTTATAAATAGATAATGAAATTTCATTGTCATCACTTGATAAATGACAATAGACTGAAAAAGAACTTTACACAAGATACAAAACCATTAGCATCCAGTGACGCATAATGGATATATTCCATTGATAATTGCCAATTTTATAATATTTATTAACAAGTAATTATTGAACTTGTTCATGTGTTGTTGTAACTGTTAGCATCTAATGACACGTAATGAATATATTCCATAAATAATTGGCCAATTTTTTTAATACTTAGCAATAATTAATTATTAAACTTGTTTACATGTTGTTATATTTGTTCGCATGCTTTTGCATTTGACTAAAATGCTTTTGCGTATTTTGAATCCATGAATAAAAGATATTCTATTCTAAACGAGTCTTTAGTTGGTTATCATGGAGGGATACCAACATAATGTTTACAGCTATTATGAAACAAGAAATATTTTGGCGAAGATGGTGAGTTTCGTATGCATTTGCGGGGCACATGTTATATGTGACTGATTCACTAATTGCTAGTTATATTTTAAATTTATAAAATCGTATTTTCAATCTTTTTAACAACGCGTACGGGCAAGTATGATCCATTCGTTTGTTGTAAGTGTTGTGGTAAATAGAGGTCGTCCTAAAAGATTTAGTAAAATTGTGAAAATTAAAGTAAAGAAAACAAGCAAATAGGATTGTTACACTCCTAAACACCATGAACTTTGGAATCAAACAAACAATATAAATAAAGGTAATTGCAAGAGAATTAGCTCCCTATCATATAATAGTGTTGGATATTTGGGCTGGGGTGTAGGACTAACCCACACCTATTGTACTTTTTTTTTAGTAATAATATTTTACCGGGGGTAACCCTTTTACCAAAAAAATGTTGAGATAAAACATGGGTCAATGAGACACAAATCATTTGTAAGCGTTTTCCAATTCAATTGGTCATATCATGAAAAACGCATACGTGTTGGTTTTGATAAATGTACCCTCTCATCCTATGAACTTTTATCAAAACCCAAACCTTTAAGAATCTATTTGTGTGAAAATGTGATTTACGATATTAGTTTGTACGAGTCCTTTCGACCTATACTCGTGATTAAAAATTTACAAGTCCATTTAAAACTAGTTAACTTCGTGGGTGTCAATCACGAAGAACCAAAAATGTTCGTGCACTAACCGTTTAGAATAAATATAAAGAGAAATCCTCTTATCCCTTAAATCCCTTGTGTTTTACCAACAAGTTGCAATAGACATGTTTTAATATTTAAACAAACTTATAAAGAAAATCATATTTCCATTATTTGACAATCATCCAACCAATATATATAAAAAAAATCACATAATTCTTATGCAAGTAGAAAACACTAATTCATGATTCTTTCAATTAAACTCATAACTTCATTCAAACAATGAATGGTCAACATCATAATTAAGTAAAGAAAGTTACCCAAAAGTATGGTTATAAATGAATAAGAAAATAAGAAGTTAGATCACTTCTTGACCCTCCAATCAACTACTATGCCATCAACTACCCCAACTAGGGGAGTAAAAAGCCTCTTGAATGCAACTTTTCAGTTGAAATGTACCGCCGGCCGGTAGTACGCCCACAACTCATGGTACATGTTTCACAGTTAGTGGTACGCCCATGCCTCATGGTACATAGCCGTTAGCTCGTGGTAAAGATTTCTACATTCTTTTTATTCTTTCGTTCCTTTCGTTATTTGCTTATTCTTCTAACTGTACTTCTTCTTCTTCATTCAAATTCAGTATTTCCTTCTTCTTCTCACTTGGGAACAATCGTTTCTTAAGTCTCTTATCTTTTAAAGTCTTCCCGAAGTTGTTCTTTTGGGTGGAATCGTCATTCGTGCATATTTTCTTATTTTGACATCAGTTCTTCGTCTTTTTCGTTGTTTTCTTTGTTATAATTATACATGAACCTGAATTTATCTTTTTTGCACTATTAAGTACCAATCTCATAAATATAACCAAATAACGCACAAAAACACACAAATAACGCGAATAAAATATGTATGAATTGAGTGTTATCAGTGACCATGATCTAGAAGCGACCACATGGATCAATGATATTAGCGTTCTCTAATCATGACGTACTATCCCAATGACCTGAGGATGGAAGACATTCGTCTTTAACTCTCATTGGATTTAGACTTAGTTTCTGGTTAAAGAGTAAAAGTGCAACTCTGTGTACTAAGGTCAACTTCTATGAGAAGTGAGGAAAAATGACTTATTGGCCAAAAAGGCAATTTGCAACTCCAAATTGAAATAGACCGGAGAAATGATATTTTTCCTGAGCCCGTTGTATGAAAAGATTTTTGAAAAGCATGGCCATGTGACCAAAGTTCTTGAAGCATTATGGGAGTGCAAATCGAGCATCACGAGAACAAGAAAGGAAGCAAGCATTATAGAATATGCATCCATGTCTTATACTTTCAAAAATATAGGAAAGTGCAATGGGATACAGTCATATAGCTTGAACTCAACTAGGAGTTTGAGTTGGAATTCAACCTTGAGTTTGAATTAGAATTCAACCTTAAGTTTGAATTGGACTTAGCTTGGTGTAGCTAATGATAAGTATATTACTACCTGGGTATTAAATCGATTTCTATAAGTGAGGTACTATAATGTGTTGCTCGGAACCTCCTGGTATAGTGAAAAAAGATTCCATTGTTGTTGTATTTGCATAAGTGGGAGTGTGAAGGAATTGTGTGCAAACAACACAATGTCTTTCATAATTTCCTTTACAGAAATGCCGAAGGGTCACACCAGTGTACACTAAAGGAGACATTACAAGTGGAAATAAGAAACGCTTTATGAAATGAAATGAAAAAGATAAGGAAATGAAAATACAACGTTATTTTCCTTAAGAGACTAAATGGTAAATAACCAAAGTCTAATATTTATCCTAGAAAATATTATAGGGGAGTAAAATGACAAAAGACCAAACAAACAAACCCAAGGGTTGTTTAGGTTGGTTCAAACGTAAACCCTACAAGGAGGAGTTTGAATTTTTGTGAAACATAAATTACTTGGTTTCCATATAGTTCTATAAACCTCCTTTAAGCCGCATATATACAAAGGGTCTTGAGAAGCTTTCACAAACATCACATAAATCCTCACTTAACCCTAAATTTCTCTCATTTTCTTTCTATTGTCTTGCGATCGACTGAATACACCAAAAGCAATAAATCCATTTTGGTCGATTAATCAAGTCGACCAGAATTCGACTCCCTAGTCGATTGAAATCAAAAAGGATTTAAACCCTTAGGGTCGATTGGAAACTCACAAGGATGGTTAGGGTTTTCTAAACCATAATCAATATCTGTTTGATCCCGTATGTAGATCAAATCTAGGGTTTTACCCAAGTTCGTACTAACCTAGCTTGTGATAGGTTCGTAGCCCTAGTCCTACTTGTGAAATACCCTTAGATACCTAACGGCACCCTGGTGGTGATATCCTCGAATCAAGGACGCGAGGGATAAAAAAAAGTAAAGAAGGTGTTCCGTGTAGCTCAGTTAAGTAAAGAAGCTTACTGCTTGCAGGATTAACAAGTAAATTTTTCTTAACACCTTTATTATGTTTTAAAACATAGGTTATATCACTGTTTAGTAGATCCGTGTACACGGGTTTTGGTCTACACATGATCCACATTTATTTTCTGTTGTGCATAAACTATTGGGCAGATGACCATCAGAACCCTACAATGTCTAACACTTACCTAACATGAACCTCATACAAGTTGGCATGCCTTTAACCCAAGCCCGTTTATTTGAGTATAACTTTCGGCAGTGGCGAAGCTAGAAAATTTACAGTAGGGGGTCGGGATCTAAAATTTAATGTATAAAAAAAATTTCACAATTAAAATGGGTGGTCGAAACCGAATATACCGAAATTTTTCTACACGAAAACTATATACCTCCTACATCGCAAAAAAATTTTCGGGGGGTCGGGCGCCCCCCCGGGCCCCTATATAGCTGCGCCATTGACTTTCGGGTCATGTTTCATGTAGTGTCAGAAATTGCCTCCAAATAACCAAAAGAATTAAAAGTCAACTTGCAATGGCGCGTACTTAGTAGCTTGAAAAGATCAAGAAAAATAAAAAAATGCCCATTAGCCTACAACTAATATCGACATTCCATTTACATTAAAAAGTAGTTCAGGTTATAAAATTGAAGCAAACTTTATTCAAAATCTCATTTTGTATGTAAAATCGACAATATATCATTAAATGTCACACGCTTTTATAAATTGTTAAGAAATGCGCATTAAAATGTGTTATCATACTAGAAAAGGTAGTGAAAAACACATATATGTTTCACTATTTTTAACCTAATAACACATCAAAATGTGCACATTAGAACACTTTATGAACATTTGTTACATTTAATTATATTTTTTGGAGTTTACGTATCAAAACAAAACTTTGAAGAATGTTCGTCGTTATTTTATAGTCTAAACACTAAAAACTAAAAAAGTTATTGTATGTGAGCATCATCATGCAGTGGCTGAGCCAGATTATCGTATTGAAGGGACCAACGAGTGAAAGAATGATTCGATAACGTCGTAAAATATACATTTTTATGAAAACTCAAAATAGGTCTGGTCGGTTTTACTTTAAGGTGAAAAGCGCATTTCTTGTAGGTAATTAACACTAACTGAAGGATTGATTAGTTCAAGTTTAAGTTTCATTCTACGGAAGAAGTTCATGTTAACACCAAGAAAAACACATCCATATTATAATATATTAGCGTTTATATAGGCAATGTAGAAAGATCTAACTACTTTGACACAAGTTTAGCCTTTTTAGCTTGTCCTAAATGTAATTTTAGCTACGTGTTTATATTTTATAAGTGAGAATAACCTAGGACCATCGAGTTGATCTTATTTAAGATGAAATTACATTAATAACAACTTGATGTCATTTTATAACAACACCGTTAATACAAAAACTAGTAGTGCTATGGGACGATGAGGCAAAAGCAAAGATATAAATACTAAACAATTCACATATTTGTAAAGGCTACAAGATAAATTGCAATTCCAAACCTTAAAAATAAAGCATTCATAATTTCATATAAAGCATTCATATGACAACTATAGTAACAAACAAAAATAAATTATGAATCGAGTAGAATATAAAATGATAATTGATAATAATATTACCCACTTTCTAAATATTTTAGTCTCCACTCTCCACTCTCCACTGTCCCTATTCCAGTCTCCCGCCTTCTTTTCCGGTCTCTACGGCTCTACCAAATGATGAGTTTCAGAAGAAAAAAATAAACTAAAGATTCAGTTTAGGGATATTTTCTTTGGGAAGAGGGCACTTGGCTGTTTATGTTGAGGGCACTACCCATTTTCGCAACTAGTTTAACCGTTTTTTCTACTAACTTAAACATTTCGGTGAAGTTTTATTGGGGGCCTTTTCCCCAATAGTTGCAACGTGGCTCCGCCCCTGAAAACACATCATGTACACCCCGATCAATTTATCAAACTAAACATGTACTATTACCATGTTCGGTATTCACGTTAAGTAGGTGGATTGCTTCTTCCACTCCAATCGCGAAATATTGGTAATTAACCACAACACGGATGCATTCTATTTAATGAATTGAAGGTTTATATGAGATTTACTCAAGAAAAAAAATGGCAATAACGATTAATGCATCATAAAAATGTAAATACATGTCATTTTAGAATTAATATATGGGAAAATATAGCTACAATTTTTTGTAGCCAATTGGTTACAATTTTGTGCTATAAATGTGGGACTTTGTGGGTCTCTAATTCTTTTTTGTCGGTCCCTGATTCATTGCTTGTGTATTTTTTATGAAGTATTGTAGCCAATTGGTTACAAAAATTGTAGCTAAGCTATCCACTCTATGTTTATATATGGGAGCAAAATCTATAAAATATAACAAACCAGAATAATTTACAAGCCCCTTAAAGCACCTTATGCAATTAATGTTATGATGTATCTTCGCTGTGATTGGTTGGTTACTTAATGCGTACAAGTTTGTGATGCATTACTTCCTAACACCTTATCCCAAACACTCTTTCTACAGCCATCTCAAACATAAAAAATATCAAAAAACTTATTCATGGTAACTTATTAATCACCTCCTTCTGTAGCCATTCAATGAAATCAATTTTTTGTAACTAATTAAGTCATTCAAATCACCATTCAATGAAATCAATTCACGAATCATATTTTTGGTAAATAATGAATCATTCAAACCTTTGTAACCGAATCTCTTCACCAATTCACCATACAAAAACAAATCACCTGTTGAATACCATAACACAGATCCTTCAATATGTATGTTTGTGTCATTGTTTTTTGTATGACGATCCAACATCCCTAAGCAGTCGGCTATGGCAGTGGGTTTTTGCTATCCAAAATTTAAAATCGGTAATTATCACTTTCTTTCTATGATTATGCCAATGATTTCTGTATTCGTTTGTTTTTGGGATGTTTATATTTGTAATTTTTGTGACCACGATTTTATATTCCTATGTTTTTTGGATGTTTATATTTGTAATTTTTGTTGTTATAATCTTTGTAGGAGAGGATACAGTGATGAAGGGTTTATGGTTGCGGGCTCGATGTTGATTGAGACTCAAAATGTTTGGCAAACTTGGGTAGAATTTTCTTGATTTCCATTTCAATTTCATTTCGGTGCCTTTTCTTTTTGTATTTGTTTTAGCCGAATATTTTATGGAAAGGCAATATTTTTTTTCCGTAGGTATCCGATGAATGTGTTGCTAATTGCGTAATTTTGTGAATTGAAGGATGCCCATAACATGTTTGATGAAACGTTGAGGGTCTATGGTCGACTAAAAGGTAATGAAATGCTAATATGATGTTGTACGGAAAGTTTCGATTTTAAGGTTTCCATGTTTATCTATTTGTTGTGAGATAAGAGCTGGATTCTCGAGAGGTGATCAATTTTATGCATCATATCCGGCAAGGACTGAGTTATCGACTAATACTACTAAGGTGAGTTGTGTAACGTTATACTGAAAAGAGTTGGTTGTTAGTTTATTGGAGTTTTGAGGAAGTCATGAGCTTTTTGTTTTAGTTGTATAAATCTGTACTTGGGAAATTCTTTGAATTGGAAGAACGGGTCCGATTGAATTGGCTATAATGTCTGAGCATTTTGAGTATTACAGCAATCTGCAATTACAACAACAATGAAAATACTAACGAAAATGATGGCTCATTTAAGCATTTTCTCCATCTTTTATTCTTTATTGTTTCTATTGATTTTTAAATGTGTTAAAAATATGAATTTCTAAGATCCAAAGGTGTTTATGCATTTTTTCATGGGCTTTCTATTTTTAATAATCTTTATGATAATGATAGGATTAAAGAATATCGGTTTACGGCGATGAGTTACTCTTAATAAACCAGATTATAATGTTTGAATTTAGGTACTAGAAGTAATAACATCATTTTGAGAGAGGTGATGATGGAGGAGCGTTTGGGCGGATATCGCGCTGACCGATTTTGGGTTTACTAAACAGGTACTTCAAATTTTTAGCTATTCAGTTTTATTTGTGACATTTGTGAGTCGATTTTTTGATTTTCAGGAACATTAACCTTGATAATGAATAGAAGGAGTTTGTTCATAGCCGACGGTGCTTCGTACAGATGTAACTCGCTTCTTTACCACCATCCTAATTGGCACAACAAAGTTCCCACCTCTGTAATTTCGTGCTTCTCTATTTAAATAATCAGGTAATTACAAAGCTTCACGAGTATGTTGTCATTGATGATTGCAGGCTGAGTTATACCGAGCGAAAGTGGTATTTGATAAATTCTTGAGGAACCATATGGACATGAAGACATCAGGTACTTGATTCATTACTCATGTAATTCAATATCAGGAACATGCTGCAAACTTTTCCCCGTTGATGTTTTTACTGGTCGTGACATACGTTTTGCTTTAGTAGATAACTTGGCCACTTAACCGATTAATTCCTGTTAAAAACTGGCTGGTACTACAGTCTCACGCCAAAATATCAACCAAGCTTATGTTGAGTTTGTGTTATTTATCTTAAACCGTAACAACTTCAATATTGAAAAAAATATAAAAATACAGGTTCAAAGATTTTCTAAACATGAGTTTGTGTTATTTATCTTAAACCATAACAACTTCAATATTGAAAAAAATATAAAAATACAGGTTAAAAGATTTTCTAAACATGAACCGGAAAGACCAAGAACTATTTTAATAGTTGGTAGACCTTCTCTGAATCCAGAACTGTAACTTATACCCTTAGTTACCTACTTGTGGTCAATTTAATGCCATTAAGCCACAACGTAGAACTGGCCGGGGGCAGAATACGGGTAACTCGATAAAGAAATGTAATATTTGGGCTGATGATAATTTGGTTTCGAGCAATGGGTGACTAGATGAGCTATCCAAGTGCTTCAGTGAGTTCTGGTTAGTTTAGAACTTTAGACTCCCTCTTTTGTAGTTTGATATACTGTAGACCAAGTGGTTGAGAAATGCTTGGAATGAATTTCAAGTAGTGGAACGGCTAGGAAGTTTAGGTGAACCTGTGAAACCGCTCTTCTGTAAGCCTTTATTAGGATGTTTAGCTGATATTTATGTTGTTACTGTATATTTTTTATGTGATGTAAAGTGCTAAAACAAATGAGATTGTGTTTTTTTACGATGTTATAGTTGCTTGAACTATGTTCATATGGCCAATATTTCCATTTCTTTTGAGTTCATCTGCATTCTGTGTATGCAGGTAGGAGAATACAAGGGTGCCCACAAGGTTAGGATTTTTATTACTTCTTTCACATTCTACACAAATAACATATATGCTTATGGTGTTTTTTTTTTAATTTTAATTTTAATTAATTTATTTATTTTTATTATTATTATTTTTTAATTTTTGTTTTTGCTTTGCTAGATAACCAAGGGATTAATGGTCAATTATGGTCTCTAAAGGGGCGTTCATACCCCTGAGACAAAAAAGGGTATCCATGTTATGGCACCGATAAATTTATTTTACTCATATTATGTGACGCAACGGTAGTTTGTACGGTGGCCATGTATATCAATGCTTGAATTAATTAGGAAGTTATATTGGTATGGCAACGTAATGCATAAATGAGAGGCACCATATAACATGCACATAATAATATTATTGAACTCGATAAAATGTTTCCGCGTGTTGTAGAGGAGTGGGATCTGCATGTTCTTCCTATTGATTCTATTAGACCTTCCATGGCAGAACCATACCTGGAATCGAGGTAAATTTCAAGCATATGTAGTTAGTTTATGGAATACATGAACTTTGCTAATACATTTTACCTGCTCATTTCATTTTTTTGATTTGTCACATATAAGTTGTTTAAGGGGGTGTTTGCTTAAAGCCTATTTCAACAGCTTATTAGCTTATTGTAAATTGATACGCCAAATTAACACTATTGAATGTTACGATAGAGGGAAAGAGCCTCATCTACTCATTTAAGCTATTTTGAAAACACCATCTTATTTGCAAAAGCTTAGGCTTATTGAGTTATTTCAAAAACTAAAAATTTAATCCAAACACTGCCTACTGCTTTGTTTTGACCCTGAAAAAGCTAATAAGTTGTATTTATGAATACAGGCTGCTAAAATAAGCTTTTCCAAACACCCCCTTGAATCTACTTATCTGCTTCTAAAGCAGTGTGATAAAGTACCAAGTTGCTTACTAAACTTTTGAATTGTAGTCTTAAATATATAGTACTAACAAGATAAGCAGCTTAAAAGGGCATCCTAAACATACTCTAAATTGTAAATATTGACAATGATTTTGCATGTTGGTGGTGAATTTGTAGTCTAATGGAGTCATTTGTTCCTTTTGGAGGATTTTTTTCTATGCCATCTGATATCAGGAGTCCATTAAGAATCTCAGACTATTTTGGATCCTTATGGCACATTTTTGATGACAAATTTAAGCTAGAAGTAAATGCTATTTCTAAAGGAGGGCCATATGGGTCAGTTTCATACCCTTATCGATCAATGTTGCCTACTTAGCTGCAAACATCTCAGTTTTGTTCAAACGCGAATAAAAAATTTGCACATGTATGCATTTATCCATTTTATATGTTTACAAGTTGAGTTCCCAGATCTCTATTACTTATAGATCAAGCCCTTTGTAATATGCAAACTGATTGCATCTTAATTTGCAGCACATGCCCAAGGCGATCCTGTTTTAGTGAGTGCTAAAATCAGTGGACTACAAAAGAAATGGCAAAGTATTTGTCAACGTCTTCATCAAGGCAAACCATGTATGCAAATGTTACCAAAAGCAACATACACAGTTGGGTACGGATCAAAACAGATTATTTTAGAAAGGGTCGTGTAGACCCAAAACACCTTTGTCCAGAGTATTGATTTTCTAAGTTGATACTTGGTGAGACAAGAAGTTATATTATCTCAACTATGTTTGTGCCTACTATCGGATGATTAAACAACATTAGAGGCGTGTGTGACTTGAATCACAATTATTATGACCAGTAATATGAACTTATGAGCCACATAATATACACTTTATCACATTGTACTCATCTTTTAGTTTTATAATTTGTCCTTTTAATGTTTTTTCCCATTTTGATTTCTTAATCTTCATATGTATATCAACCAAGTTTGCATTTATGGTCGATCCTATCTGTGTGTTACTGCTTTTTGATAATTCATGGTGATCAATCTATTATGCCGTAATGATCTACATGTCAAGTGTAGCATCAGTAATATATTGCTTTCATTTTTCTTTCATTCAAATAAATTTAGGCGTAAAGTTCATATTTTACATAGCTATGTTGAATTTGTAGGTTGTAGATCATGGTATATGGTATTCGTTTACCTTAAAAAGGATATTTTCAAATGAAAATACAAAGTTATTACTTTTGACCTTTAGACCATTACGGGTGGCTCGACTAGCTTTTAGATTAACCGATATCTATATAAGTATTTAGAATCCATATGTTTGACCATTAATATTGCGTTCTTGCAAATAATCATTAATGACATATCAGACAACTGTTTCATCTTTTGGAGCTGTAACCACTTAACCCCTTCATATCACTTGTGAAAAATCACTAACACTAACACTATATAACCTACACATGTATACATATTTGGGGACGATTCATCAATATTTGTGGCCACGAATCTGCAAGCTTGACCAGAAAACTTTGTATGCCAATATTTCATACATTAATATATACTTAATAACATCATTGCCATCTGCTTTTAACATGTTAAAACCGATGGATGGTAAAATATTAAATTTGGTGTTTTACACTTGGTTTTTCATTTATTGACAGGTATGAATGACATTACCATGATGATTACATTTGGAAAAGTAAGACTATATACTTTAAGGAATATAGAGTTTCTACTTAACTTATGGTAATTTAAATTCTTGATTTTTTTCATGTCTGTATATCCTAAAAAAGTCATTTGAATTTGCAGGTTTATTGTACGATTAGAATAAACATTATATAGGTAGACATTAGATAAATTGGAAAGTGTATATAGAGGCAAGGATGAAAGCATGACCAAATATGACCCAGTGCACAAATTTTTTTGAACCATAAAATAATAGAAACACATTACGATGGTTCGAGTGCATTTAAGAAAAATCAATGTTTTTTTTTTCAAAACTTAACAATACATTGAAAAAATCCATGGATATCTATGGTTCTATCCCTTTATAGAGGTAATGATATTAACAATTTCATGTTAATGAATGTGAATATATATTCTAAGATATATATTGATAAATGATTTTTGTTATTTTTTAAAAATAACTTAATGAAGGGACGATCGTAACCTCCGAGCTCAAAGAGAGAAATTCCTTTTTTTTACCTTTTTCCATAGCTTCCCAAGATGTATGTGCAATATACATATGACATATTTGATGCCGTTTTTTAGATTTACACTTATTATTAATCACCAACTTCTTTTACATACACATTTTTTAAACTTAGGTGTTCACGCAACGGATTTGTGTTGAAGTGTTACAATGGCCGGTACATACATTTGCTTCTCAAGACCATGAAAATTGGAGATTACGAGGCAATGGCCGTTTATTACATAGATATTTACAAGCATAGTAGTTTATACCATCATTGGCTTATAACTTATTATTTCGTTACAAGAAAATATCATAGCATTTACGTTCTTTATTCTTTCTTACTTTATTCACGTACTTAATTTTGTTATGCAAAAACCCTCTAAAATCCCGTGGATTCCACGGGTCTATAAGCTAGTATGAAATATAAAGTTACATGCAATTGTTGTCATTAGGTACCTTGAATCGATATATTTATTACTGTTAATCGTGTTTTATAGTCTTTCTATATTTATTTGAAGGCTAAAGTCTTCTTATTTGAATTGGTCATCGAAGACCGTGCATATTATATATCATGGCATCACCAACTCTATGTCATTTTGCAAGTAGACAACATGTAACTAATCCCACAAGTTGAATCTTCTTAGGTATCACCAACCCCCATGATAATTTAAATTATTCTTCTGATAGTTTATGAAAAGAAAATATATTTATTAGAGAAAATAGCAGGGTGTAATAATAACATTGACATATAAATGTACATTCGTGTTCAACATATACAAATCATGACAATTACAATGATGATTAAAATGATTGTTTAAATTTCAGATGAAAAATGCGCGGTATATTGATTTTGCAGCCGTGTAGAAGACCTAAAAATCATCTCCATTTTTACACTTAAGGAGAGAATGTCGCTCGTTTATGTAAGTATTAAACGTGAATCTTAGGATTATACAATTAGGATTAGGCCATCAAAATGCGGAGACCGTCTATATACACATACATGATGATGATTTTCCTTCAGCCAACTTTTGATGTCAATTAAATTATCCCTCTAAATCACAATTAATCCAATATATTTTTTTGTTAGGCGTTTTTTCACCCCAGCTAAATTGCATATATCTTGCAATATCCTGGAAATATTTCGAACTAGACATCAACCAACAACATCTTCTTTGATGAACTCACATGCCACTACAAAATAGGACAATAGGACAGAAGCCTTAAGTATGTAATTTTTTTTGTTTCGATGTTTATCATGAATTACAATATGTGCTTATAGTATTATGGGTTGAAGGCCGCTCAGTGTGCCTTTAATTAATGCATACGTGATATATGTTATAGTATTTCATATCCATGCACATAACTTACATATACAAACGTATTTATAAGTTTACTTGCAATGATAGTGATTTACATTAGTTATGTACTTTCGTGTATTTCATTACTTTTGCTTTCATCCACTCTCCTTAACCCATGCATTTTACCATATGATATCAAATTTGCTGCTAATTTAATTTTTTAACCATAATTTTAACTATCTCACAACATTTACACTACAAATTCATCTTACATGTACTAAGCAAGACTAGAACCCACAACCATTTGGTTAGTGAGCTTCTCACACATTATGGGGTACCATTGAGACACAAGCCTCTCCGTAATCTTTTGTCAACGCTGATATAGAAGTGCCCCAACTACAAAATATAATAGATGATAATATTTTATTACAAGTTGGGTCATGTAGCACACTTCTATAATTATTAGTGGCCTAACAATTAAAATTTATGAGTACTAAGTTGCTAACAATGTACGTTTACCGAATTTCATGTTCATTTCTCCCAAATTGATCTCATACGCAAAAAATCCTACAAAGCTTTTATGTACGAAGTGAAATTAATACTTTTGAACCTAGCCTGTTTCGTTTTTGCTTGAAGTTGGCTTTTGGGACCATTCAACCAGCAAATTTGAATTTGGAACTATTAAAGTGTTGTAGGTATGAGAAAAGTAGAAACTAAAATACAAAGTAATTTGAATAACAACTTATATGAATTTCAATCTCATTCAAGTTTTCAATAGTATGTGTCTAACATTAGTATATATCATTGTTGTTCAATATATTAATATAAATATATTACAATAAATATATTACAATATAAATATAAATATTTATATTGATTACATATAAATATATTACAATAGCCATACTAATTATAACATGTGTAGATCTACTAATAGGGTTTACGAAAATAGGACTGTCGGTGGAGGTTGCCTATTATATATACATAATACATACACGCATCAGCTGGTACTACTCTTTGTTTTAATTAAATAACCTCTCTCTTCCTTCACATCCTTTTGTAACCCAAACTCCCCTTTGATAAAACAGAAACATAATGTCTTCATCCAATCACCACGACGTTGCTCACCTAAAAATCCCCCTTCAATACATACTATCAGCCACCAATAACTTTTCTGACGGAAATATCGTCGGAAAAGATGCATTTGAAAAGTTTTACAAAGGACAGCTCTTGTGGTCCGGTCAGTCAATTAATATCTTAGCTGGGAGGTTAAATAAAGAATGGTTTGATGGAGACCAACAGTTTTGGATGGAGGTTTCTATTCTCTCTAGTCTCAAGCACAAGTATCTGGTTTCATTTGTTGGGTTTTGTGATGATAATGACGAAAAGGTCATCATTTACAAGGATGAGACCAGAAGAAGTCTTTACAACCGTCTAAGCGACTCAATGTGGTTGACATGGGTGCGAAGATTGGAGATATCTGTCAGTGTTGCGCAAGTGTTGAGCTACATTCATTATGATGAGTCACGTGATTTTAGCGTAATACACCGCAACATTGACAGTGGATCGATTTATTTAAATGATGACTGGGAACCCAAGTTTGGTGATTTTATACTTTCCATGAAGATCAAAGCATCCGAAAGGCACAATTCTTTCAATACTGATAAAGTATGGAGTAGGGATGATGGGTATACAGACCCAACATATATCGAGACAAAAAGTGCAAACCACAAGTCGGATATGTACTCCTTTGGGATAGTAATGTTTGAACTACTGTGTGGTAGGAAAGCAATACTCAAAGGCAACCAAGATAATAAGTATTTGGCATCGGTGGCCGTTACCCATTACCGGGAGAAGAAACTCAATGAAATAATTCATTGGCGTTTATGGAATCAAATGAACTCTCAATCATTTAACACTTTCGCCAAAATAGCATATGAGTGTTTGAATGAAGAACGATCGCAACGCCCAAATATTGATGAGATTGTCATGAGACTTGAGAAAGCATTGGAACTTCACCTGGAACATAATACTGCGGTAAGACGGTCTCTTCCATCGTTCTATACTACCTCAGTGTGCACGTTAGCTAGACCCCATAAACCTGATTATAGATAATTAATAGCCACTTGATATCATGTCTTCCATTTTTGACGCATGAAGTATCTGATAAAAACGGTTTACATATTTTTGTGGGTTATTAATGTAATTAAAATTCACGTTATTCAATCTGCCACCTGTACCAAGCTTTTAATTTATTTAAACTAGAGGAGTATCCATTCATAGCAACGAAATTTTATAACGGCAGATAGTTTTAGTTATAAAAAAAAGTTTATGGGTTTTAAACGAAAAATAATAAAAGTTTGAGAATTTAAGGATTAAAACATAATGTTTTGAAACCCGATTCGACCCATGTGGTTCAACCGGTTGAACCATTCCAGTCAATATAAACCGGGTCAACCCAACGGGTTGGACCGAAAAACGGTTTAATTTCAACCCAACGGGTTGGACCGAAAAATGGGTCAAATTAAACCGGGTCAACCCACTGGGTTTGAAGCCTCAGGGGTCGACCCGATTTTCGATGTATATTAATAGTTTGCTTTTAAAACATATATGTATTAATAATTGAAATTGCTAATAATTAATTGTTACAACTTTTCCTTTTTAATTTTTTAAAATTTTACTTTTTTGATTTTTCACTTTGATATTTTTGTTTTATAAATAGTATACAAGTATAGATTAACAATGAATTATATAAAAACAACGGCTTAGCAACTCGCTTAAAGCACAAAAAACACAGGTGTCGTGATTTGAACTTCGGTGAAAAGCTTTAAGCAACCTTGATAAAAACAAATTTGCCACTCGGCCACTAGTTGTTTGTTTTTACACTTATGGGCAAAACGATAATGGTACGACCTTTTAGTAACCTGTATCTTTTTTAAAAAATACATGTTGTGTACAGATTTTGAATTTAACATTAAAAGTTGTTAGCCATAAATTTTCTTATTTTTCATCTATTGCTCATGAGTCAGGAAGGCTAAACTAAAGAATGTGATTGGTCAATAGATTGTTCTATTTTTTTCGATTGCTACATCAAATGGTTTTCTATTATTAATTATTTATATACCAATATACCTGTACACATTTGATGTATTGACCACATTGTACTTAGGGTAACCACTATGATAAACTTTTAGAAGTGTTTATACAATTAATACATCATCAAGTTATATAAGTTTTGATATCATAAACCTATTACTACTATGGATAAACCTATTCATAAAGTTTTTTATATCATAAAAGACAACCAATATTTTCTAATAGTTTAGACATCTTCAAGATTATAGAATTTTTGATTCTACATAGGATTGAAATGGTCGTCCTCTATGGTTCACAAAATTTTAAACCTCTTTAAAAAGTTTTAGACCTATTGATAAGCTATCATAGTGGATGCTTTTAAATCAGATGCGCATGTTGTTCTCTTACTTTTGACAAACTGTATTTCCTTTTAATAAAAACGATGAATAAAAATTGTACGTTTCGAGATAAAAGGATATTTACCATGGTAAATTTTTATAAACATATAATTGGGAGTTTTGAATGAGTCATAGTGGATTTCCACAAAAACATAACCAAATTAGCCTACATATAATTATACCATAACGAATGGGCTTGCAGGTAGACCAATAGAAACTCAAAAGAATCTAATAAAAAATAACCACAAAGTAAAACTATCATGAGCCTAGGAGCCCAAGTAGCACCTTGATATGCCAAAAATGTCTCATGCAATCTTCATATACAAAATGCAATGTAACAACAACACGAACAATCAATCCCTTACAACAACAACAACACGAACAATCAAGCCCATCAGAGCAGTGCACAGGGAATACAAAATACAATGTAGCACAAACAAAATAATTAAGAAACTCTAAAGTCATTATGAACAATAAGATAGTAAAATTTATACAAGTGTCGCATAGTGAAAATAACCAACCTATTACATTTTAGTTTGAAATTGACTTTTGGGGCATTCAACCCCTAAATTCGAATGTTGCAATTAATTGATTGTAGAAGGAAATATTGCTCATCTGAAACTATTAACGAAAAGGAGAAACTCAAACACAAATCAATTTGATATTAGAATTTAGTTATAGATAATAAATGTAAGTAAATTACCTCACTAAAACTTAAGAACAGACGTCGCTGGTTAATTTTATTGTTAAGGATTTCGAATTCTGATATTTGAAATAGAGGAGCACAGAGCTCGGGCCGAAAAATGCCCGGGCTTTTATAATTAAAAAAACCCGGGCCTTAAAAATCTGGGCCGAGTTAAGCCCGACCCTAACCAATATATTAGGCCTAAATAATAATGTTGTTATAATTTAATCATTCATTTCTAAATAATAATTTTGTTGTATGTTATTATATAAAAATAACACATAATTCATGTGTTTCATTCACAAGTTGGACAATCATCTTGATATTGAACCCTTGCATACATCTCAAACTTCAGAATACTATCAACATCTCTCCTAGTTTTATTTTTTATACTAGTATCAACCATGAGCTTTTTTTTAGTAAGGCAACATTTATTAAGGACCAACCAAAAACAAGATACAAAAGAAATGGGAACACACTTTCTTAACAAGAAAATTAAAAAGGACGATCCCCAAACGAAAGAAAACAAGAAAAAGCAAAACCACAAGGAAATACATAACAGAAACTAAAACATAAAGCCTAGCGAAACAAGGACCTGCACTAAGACTATCCCTCTAGGCCTGCACTATAAAACCTACTAAAACCAAAACACAACTGAATCTAAATTGGGTCGCATAACATTGACCACAAGAGAATGACAGCAAGGAGCAAAAAGATACACATCATTTGTCGGACACACCCACTAACAACCAATGTGCACTAATCATCCCTTACAGCATTCCACAAAGACTGCCCACTGCCAAACGAATACACAAGAAGCTGATGTAGCAGCAGACACAAACCTCGTATATAGACAAGAAGCTGATGTAGCAGCACACACATAAACCTCGTAACTTTCACTGAAGCAGACCTGCACCGCATTTCTGAACAACCAGAACACACTCGGCAAAATCAAGCTGTACCACACTGTAACGCACTGTAGCATTCAAAAATTACATATTATAAGTCCTTACTGTAACCGAATATTTTGCGGATCCCTTAACCAAAGTTGCCAATCAATCAGTTTATATTTGTTTGATCTTCTCACCATCCATTCGTAACTTTTGAGTTGTATATCAACCATGAGCTGATACAACGTATTTCTGAAACTTTTAACACAAAAGGATAGTTCTTCACTTTCATAGTCAACAGTTTGGCTTTAAAACTATCCAATACAACATCAAACAATGTCACTCCATTCCTTTGAACATTCTCAAAAATCCTCCAATTCCTGTTTTGCCAAATACCAAATATAGTATCCCGCAGCAGCAACGAAAACATGTCTTTGGAAACAATTTCAAACTTCAGATGACCAAATATCAACATCAAACAATAAAGTATAATGCCAAATTAAACAATTTAGTATTACACAAAGCACATGCCATAGTTTTTTTTCTAGATACCACTTTATGAACATATCTTATGTAGGCAACCTGCCCTTAATTGTCATCTGCAAGACAAAAACATGTCTTTGAATGCAATAAGGGAACCAAACAAGACAATTCCAATCTGTAATATCCCTTCAAAACTGCATCAGGTAGACAAATAACATGTAATAACCTAAAATGGACGAACTCCACTCACCACTATGCAAAGTATATATATCACCCATGTAGTAACATACTTACACCATCTGATTATGGACCAAAATATGATTTGAAAACACCTCAGGAGCAAATTTAACTGCACTATCCAAGACTATATCTCAATATGAAATCACTAACAAACATCACTTACTGGACTTTTTAGGTAATCTCGAAACCAAGCTATTGTAGGGCAACCTGAAGAACCAAAACATTTCAAATTTATAAGACCATGCACTTCCTAATTATAAAAGGATCTTATCCAAATTTTTATCCACAAACATAACTTGATAATAGCTATAAAGTAGAAAATATATACTGATTTAGACTCAAATTTAAGTTCAATATAAACTACAAGGCAAGTATATACTGCAACACGTGTTTTAAAGGTTTCAGAAATTTCATTAAACAGGTTGTAGGCACGTCATCAAACTCTCGTATTGTGTATTAATTCACGTTTTTACTTGACAAACAGATAATCACCTCGCTTAAAGACGATCTCGCTCACCTCAGAATTCCCCTTGAAAAGGTAATATCTGACACAAACAACTTTGGCACATATGGGGGATATAATGAATACAAGGGACAACTCTCTTGGTCTGGTGACATGATTGATATTTATGCACGGAAGCTAGACAGGGAAGAAGAATGGGAGTTTTGGAGGGAGGTTTCATTGCTTTCTAGTCTCAAGCATAAAAATCTGGTTTCATTTGTTGGGTTTTGTGATGAGAATGATGAGAAAATCATCATTACCCAGCGTGACACCAGAGGAAGTCTCATCAAATATGTAACTGACCCTGTGATGTTGACATGGGTGCGAAGATTGGAGATATCTTTCGGTATTGCGCAAGCGTTGAGTTACATTCATTATGACGACTCACGCGATTTCAGCTTAATAAACTGGAACATCAGCAGTAAAGCAATTCAACTGAATCAAGGCTGGGAACCCAAGTTATCTAATTTTCAATATTTCAGGAAGATTCAAGCATCTCAAAGGCACCATTCATTTCATTCTGAGTTTGCAAAGGGGTATGGAGACCCAACATATATTGAGACTAAGAGCGTGAACCACAAGTCCGATATGTACTCGTTTGGGCTAATTTTGATTCAATTACTGTGTGGCACAGAATCAGGATATCATAATCGTTTGGCTCCGCAATTCATTACCCATTATCGAGAGAAAAAACTCGATAATTTAATTAATCCAAAACTATGGAAACAAACGGACTTGCATTCATTGAACATGTTCGCGGAAATAGTGTATGAGTGTTTATACGAAGAACGATCGCGACGCCCAAATATAAATGATATTGTCCCAAGACTCGAGAAAGCTTTGGAACTAGCACGTGAAAATAGGCCGGTAAGACCTTTATATTTTCTCCTTAATACTTCTGGCATAATATTTTCTTTTGCTTTTTAATTTATATTAGTTTTAACGAAATTTTAAATGAAACATTATGAGATGACAAAAACAAACCAATCTTAACATATTGAATCACTTTCGATAAAAAAAAAAAAAGAAGACGTATCTAAATGCGTGATATAATCAGTATTTGACACTTCTTGTTTTATTCATATTATTTTACTCCGTACTTTATAGTTTGGTTGTAATTTTTAGGCTCACTTATTATTTAATCCTAAAGTTTTGATCAGTTATTGATTTAACCATTTAACTTTTTCTTGAAGCATTTTTATTCATAATGTTATTTGACCTTTTAAAAAGACTAATTAAATTTAAATAATCGTTAGAAAACAACCCATCATTTTTCTTAGCAACGTTTTTGTCATTAATATTATATAAGCACCTAAATTTGGATAACCATTTAATAAAATCTTTCAACTAACGTTGATAATTTTTTATTTAAAACATTAAATGACCTACTATTACAGTATTTTGATTACCCAATCTGACACATATGACACTTTGCATTTTTCGGTTTTTAGTTATTAGGTTATCGATTTTTCTTGTGTTTTGACTATTCGGACTTCTTATTCCTTTAAACAGGTAACAGGTATAGTTGACATTCAACGTCGATAACTGGAAACAAAAATATAAATTGCAAATTTGATGAATCATATCAATCCCCATTATCCAAATAATAATAATAATAATAATAATAATAAAATAAAAGATAAAATAAAATAAAATAAAATTAATAAATAAATTTGATAACTTGAGTCCCAAAATCTGACATATCATGGGTCGTGTCCGGTAGTCAAAGTAAAAGGTTATGGATAAAAACATTGTCAATAACATTATGAATGTTGGTTGAAGGTTTGTATTAAACAGTTATCCAAAATAAACTAATACGTTGACATACAGAAGTTGATGTTAATTTGTGTATCTATTGAATATCGTCCTTTTGTAACCCCAACTTTGTTTTTTGTGATAGATTCACTCTTCGCCCAACCACCTTGCTCACCTAAGAATCCCAATTGAAGATTTATTGTCCGCCATCAAGGGATCTCTCTCTTGGTGTGGTGAAGAAAATGACGGCTATATCAAAGGTGGAATTGGAGAGATATACAAGGGACAGCTCTCTTGGCGTGGTGAGTTGATTGATATCACAATTCAGCGGCTAAGTAAAGAAGAATGGGATGAAAAAGAACAACAGTTTTGGACGGAGATTTCGATGCTGTCTAGTCTCAAGCATAAGAATCTTGTTTCTGTTGTTGGGTTTTGTAATGAAGTTGGTTCAGAGACCATCATTTACAAGGACGTCTCCAGGATTAGGCTTGTAAAGTATTTTAAGTGACCCGATGTTGTTGTCATGGGTGAAAAGATTGGAGGTATCTGTGGATGTTGCGCATGCATTGACTTACATTCATTATGACGAACCACGTGATTTTAGCGTTATACATCGGAACATCAACAGTTACACAATTCTGTTAAATGATGACTTGGAACCCAAGTTATCTGAATGTCAGCATTCCATAAAGATTAAAGCATCCGAAAGACACCATTCTTTCCATACTGATTCAATTTGGTCTACGAAGGGGTATACAGACCCAAAATATTTAGAGACTGGCAGTGTGAACCAAAAGTCAGACATCTACTCTTTTGGGATAGTATTGTTTGAACTATTGTGTGGTAGGAAATCGGTAATTAAAGATCAGGATAATAAGTATTTGGCTCTGGTGGCAATTTTTCATTATAGAGAGAAAATACTCGACGAGATAATTGATCCGGATCTATTGAAACAAATAGATTCGCGATCATTAAACATTTTCGCTGAAACAGCGTATGAGTGTTTGAGTGAAGAACAAACGCAACGCCCAAATATGAATCAGATTGTCACAAGACTTGAGAAAGCGTTGGAACTTCAATTGGAATATGAAAATTCTGTAAGATGGTTTTTTCTCTTTATCTTTCTAGCACAATAACTACTCTATAATACGAGTAACCTTTATTTACTTATTGTTGTATTTGTTGTATTTGTTGTTGTAGATGTTAAAGGAACACTCATCAGTTGTGGCCGAAGTTGGAGAGATATCATCCCGTCATGAGAAGGTAATTACTACTAGTATTCTTTTTAGCTCTTGTTGTAAGCCACTGAAATCTTATAAAAAAGAGGAAAATGTCAAAACAAGAGAAATGATAAAGAAAAATGCGAGTAGAGAGGGGGCAGAATATAATATGATGTGGTATTAAGAATGGATATGATGGTTTTTAATGATCTTTATATAATGCCCGGTAGGCATCTAAAGGCAATTCCCTTATTTTATTTAAAATCTTGTTGAAACTTACAACTTGTAAGTCACTGAAATTTTTAAGAGAGAAGAATATATTTTTCTAGTTAAATCTTATCTGCTCATTATACTCAAACGATATTTGTCGAACAAGAGAAATTAAAGGATAAAGAAAGATATATGCTCAGATTTTAAAGCCATTGAACTGAGAAACATGCCACATATTATAAGTCATTTAAAGTAAGAGTGAAAAATCAGACATGTCACTTATATATGGGTAACTTTTGTGGAATTACGTTCATAAATTAAAATTGATCTTGAATTAAGGTACAAATAAAAAGTCCTGATAAATAAAGGTAAGAACCACATAAGTAGGTGCTGGCTCAAAATAATTAAAATACATGTATTAGTTTTAGGAAAATGATAAACATTTGTGAATAAAACCTGCCTAACCTTTAGGTGAAGACACGTGACATGTTATAAAGGTATGCTTAACTTGTAGTCCTTATATGAAACCAACAACCATACGTTTTAGGGAGTGAAGAGCAAATGCATTATCTATTTAGTTCTCCCACCTATACAATAGGTGTGTACGCATGCATGATTTTAGTTTAGAAGTTGTCCACGTGACCACGTACCACCCATACATTGTTTCCCATGTTTAGTTACTCCGTATTTTCTAGTCTTTAGTTTAGAAGATCATTCGTTTGTTCTTTTGTTATTTAATACGTAATCACGTTGGGAAAAAAATGATCTAAAGTTTAGCTTCTATCACTATATTTCAACAAGGGCAAATACCATATTAAAGCACTATACTTTTCACGGAAGTCATTTTTGGGTATCGAAGAATTTTTTTTCTTTATATGGGTATTGAACTTTCATTTTATGGCCTCTTTGAGGCACTTTATGACATTTTTGCCCCGGGATTTTTAATAACTTGAGGGGCAAAAATATATCAAAGTGCCTTAAAGAGGCCAAAAAAAATAAAAGTTCAGTATTCATATAAGGAAAAAAAATTGTTTGATACCTAAAAATGTATTTTTAGACAATTATGATGCTTTTTTATGGTATTTACCCTTTCAAACAATCTTCACCCAAGTGAAACATGCTTATCTTTTATATCTATCTTCTTTATACGTACTGTACCAGCTTTAATTATCAGCCCATTAATTGAAAATGACTAATGTAAAAATATCCCGTATTATATGTACTTAGCTTCTCACCATTTTTGTCTCTTTAATAAATATTTTAATTGATCAGTGAACTAACTGAAGTGTTACATCCTGTTAATCTACACATGTAGGGATCAGTGACCTTCGCATCTATAGGCAATGTATCCCAAGTCAGCAAAAACACACAGTCTTTCCTCAAAGATCTATCTCACTTAAAACTCAGCTTTCAAGATTTGAAATCAGCAACCAACAATTTTGATGAAGAAAATATCAACAGAGATGAAAGGATTTTCAAAGGTCGTCTCTTGCGTTCCAAACAGTTCATCGATATAGTTGGAAAGGCTTACAAATATGATTCTGATTCTGAAGAAGATGAGAGCAAAATGTTCAGGATGGAGCTTTCGATGCTTTCGAGTCTCAAACATAAGAATCTAGTATCTCTTATTGGGTTTTATGATGGGGAGGAGGAGGAGGAGGAGGAGGAGGAGGAGGAGGAGGATCATGAGTTTAAGGCTATCATATACAAGAGGGAGGCCAACGAAAGTCTCAAAAAATATCTAAGTGACCAGACTCTTACATGGATGCAAAGGTTGAAGATATGTGTTGGTATTGGAAATGCATTGAGTTACATCCATTATGATGCTGGACGTGATTTCAGTGTCATACATTGCAATGTCAGGAGCTCAAAAATTCTACTTGATGACGAATGGGAACCCAAGTTATCTGGTTTTGAACTTGCATTGAAAAATACAGTAGCTCGGAGGCACCGTCTTCTTCTTACTCACGATATTGTTAAGAATGCATACCTGGACCCAAAATACAAAGAGACTGGGGGTGTAACCCACAAGTCAGATGTGTATTCGTTCGGTGTTGTATTATTCGAAGTCTTGTGCGGGAGGAGCGCTGTATACCAAGACGATGACAATGAAGAAGACGAAGACGAAGACGATGACGATGATGATGACGAAGATGAAGATGCAAACAAAGACAACAACGATGATGAAGATGATGACGAAGACAATGAGCTGAGAGAGGGGTTATTAAGTCAGCTGGCCAAATCTCATATGGATGAAATGATCATGCCGCATTTACGAAGACAGATGGATCCAGAAGCATTAAAAATCTTCTCAGATACAGCATATTGGTGCATAAAAGAGGATAGAGCAGATCGTCCATATATCGATCAGGTTGTCAAAAGACTTGAAAAAGCTTTGGAACTTCAGTCGAAACATGAGAATCCAGTTAACCGTACATCATCCGTTCAATTGAAGGTACATAACTAATTAATTTACTTTAACTTTTAATAAACAAGAGTTTTACCAACAGTTATCATCTTGTTTAACCATATAACCACTATCGATCCTCACTACAAATAAGCCAAATGTATATTTCTTGTCAAGTATCAAAAAACTATCACCTTATATAAAACTATGATTTTAAATTTACATTATTATAATTATTTAACATTTTATATTATATTGTATTAGAATATAATATTATAAAAATAAAAAGTATTATATAAAACTATGATTTTTATGATGAAGAGCTTTAACCGTTTAACAGCGCTTCGAGCGGGGATGAAAACATGTAGATATTTTTAGTTCGGAAATCATTTCACATCTTGATAGAAAAGAATAGAGCTAACCAAAATATGGTGGTAATTGTTAAGCATATACATTCTCGTTGTTATTGGTTACGTTCAACTTCAACAACCATTCAATTAAAATGTGAAAAAGAAAAAAACTTGTCTAATATAAAAGAATTTATTGTTTAATAAAATTGACTTAAAGAGCAAATTTAACAAATATTGGATCAAATATTGGATCCCTTTAACAGTTGCATAAACTTCAGGGACTTTACAGCTAAATACAAAAAAAAAATATATTATTAAAACCTGATCTATGAAGAGCAAAGCCTCTTTACCACACAATGACACCAACTGAGCTGGCATGATTTATGTGTTACATTTTAACAGATTAAATATTTATTATAACTATGGCATATAAAAACAAAAGTACTGCACTAAAGGGGTTGTGTCCTAGTGGTATCACATGTCGTGTGAGAAACTCTTCAACAAAATGGTTGAAGGTACAAGTACTGTTTAGGACATGCGAGATACATTAGCCATGTTTAGACATGTCCAAAATACAAACACTGAGGTCCGTTTAGTCGAAAGAAAACACCCTTATTTTTTTACAAAATGTTTTAAAGAAAATGTTCAAATCAATTATTTCCAATTTTTTATTTTTTTACTTGACAAGTGAAACTAAAAAATGATTTTATTTTTTATTTTTTATTATTTATTTATTTATTTATTTATTTATTATTATTATTATTATTATTATTATTATTATTATTATTATTATTATTATTATTATTATTATTATTATTATTATTTCATTGTTTTCCTTGTAACTCAAAACCTCCCCTTCTTTTTTTTCTACAAAATAGAAAGCCAGGTCAATTGAACGTGTTTTGTATGTTATAGAGTATTAAATCCCTCCCATCTTTTTAAGAAACTATAAATAGAAACTTAAGATTTTTTTTCCCTGCAATTAAACGCATCATTACCATACATCTAAAGCAAACTCAAACAAATACCAATAACACCCAATAACTAAAACATCATCCCTAGCAATAACACCCAATCTGTTATTGGTGCATGTATATCACATAACACAACACAACACAAAAAAATATCGCCCTCACTAAAAAATAATAATAAAAAATAAAAAAAACTAAAATAAAATGGCTATCTGACCAATGAGGGGCAAATGGTATGAATGGGACGGTGCACTATGGCTAGCCTTTGGGAAAAAAATGCCATTGGCGTGTCAAACGGCTAGTGCACCGTGCTCTCTAACATTTAACTTTGCTCCACCAAAACATGTCGAGCCAACCTTACGATTATCTAACTAAAAAGCAACCCACATAAAACTTGTTTGAAAACACATATTTAGCTAAACGCATATCTTCTTTCACTGTTTTCGTCACCATCTTCAATCATGCATCGCCACCGTCATCGTTCCATACTTCCATGATGACGCCATGGTTCTGGTGGATGACAAGTAACCACTCTCAGTTTTTCTTAAATTTACAGATCTGCTAGAGTTTAGTTGCTTAAAGTCTCAACACCATTTTGGCCACCCTCGTTGCTCCACCACCAACGTTGATAAAACAATGAAAGGAATGAGTGTTATTTTACATTAATTATTTTGTTTGTCTTGGTATCTTGGGTCCTTTTTATTGGTTGATAATATTATGTAATGTTGACTAAAATGTAACGGGTGGAAAACGGGAATTTATAAGTGTTTAAATATTACAGTATTGGATTAAAAGTTAAAACTTAACAGGAATACAAAATGCTAATAATGAACAGCCGAGTAAAAAAAATCCCAATGCCCGGTCCTTGTCAACCAATGGATAAGATTTAACTAAAAGTAAAATTTGTCCTCCCCTTATTAGAGCACAAGGTGTAGAACGGTGAGGGAGGGACGGTGTGGCGAAGAAGAACGGCGAGGGTGGGATGGTGTGGCGAAGAAGAACGGCGAGCCAAAGGAGCTGCCACATATGAACGGTGAGAGGCTATGACGAGCTGCACCTTATGCTCTTAAAACCAAGTCAACTAACTAAATAAAAACAATAAAAATTACTTACACAAACTCGATTCCATTTTTTCATACATTTATAGAACCTGCAACGAAAGCATATCCAATAAAATTACTTCTTCCGTCATAAATCATAGTCCAACTTTCTATTTTGGGATGTCCCAAAATAATTATCCACTTTTCATTTAACCGATCGAAAATGATCTTAGTGGATAAAAATGATATTTGCTTGGTTGAAAAATATAGTGGCCGTTCCACTTTTCTTAATTTTTTTTTTAATTTTTTTTTTTTTTTTTTGACAATTATTTTAAAACTGAGAGAGTAATAGCTTAAAATTATTAGGTAATAATAATGAGATATAACTAATTAATACGCTTTTCCAAAAAAACTATTATGCTTCAACTAATTCCCACTTTCAATCTTGTTGCATATCTTGATCTATTTGTTAGATGTATTTTTAGGTATTAGTTTTAGGGATGAAAATCATCAATTTCTGTTGAACGTTCTCATATTTTATAAAGAGTGAACAATGATTCTATCCATTATTTTTAGTTGGCATATAGTTTAACTAATTAACTTTTTTGGGTTATGTTTAACTTTATGTGACAATTTAGTAGACCTTTAACCGGCAAGGGTTTTATTTTTACGAAATTTACTCTCTCCATCCCATATTAAATGTCATGTTTGACTTTTTAAAGTATTTCTTTCTCAACTTTGTTCTTAAATATTTTTGTTTGTGTAATATAATACATGACACAAAATATATGAATGGATTAAGTTTTAAATGTATTTTCATTGCGTATAATTTATCAAATACTATATAAAACAAGCAAAAATATTTAAGGTGAAAGTTGATAAAGAAAGACTTGAAAATTCAAACCTGGACATTTAATATGTGACGGAGGGAGTACATGTTAGTGGTTCGCTTAAATAATACTAGTTCATGACTATGGGTGTTTAAAAAACAACGCCCGAATGAAACCAACCGGTTCATTTAATCTGAAAACGGGGAAAAGTTGCAACTAGGGACACCAATTCTAGACACGACACAAAACACGATCTCAAACTGTCGTGAAACTAAATAGGTTTGAGTAAGGGATAGACATAGTTAAATTAAAGTTTAAAACATTTAAAAGGAGTTAAGTGCTTAAACCATTATTTAGCGTTTAATAAATATGAGTGGATTATAAAAACTTCTCTTCTCTTAATATCACTCCAATCTACAAGCATTAATGTGGTGTTGTACAACTCGTTGCAGGGGAATCTGGAACATTTGGAGATTGGATTAACAGCTATAAAAGAGGCTACCAATAATTTTGATGACGCATACAGGATCGGGTCTGGTGGATTCGGTAAAGTATACAAAGCAGATCTTGAACATTTTGATGGCAGTAATTCCTCATCGATAAATGGGGTGGATCTATGCGATCTACGCAGAAAACGAAGCACGGTAGCCATAAAGCGCATTAACAATCAAGAGGGAGAACAAGGGTTCATTGCAGAAATTGAAACTCTAACAAGTTGTATGCATGAGAATATAATCTCTCTTCTTGGTTTTTGTTATGAAGGTAACGGTGCAATGATCCTGGTTTATGAGCATGCTTCGAAAGGAAGTCTTGAAAGCTATTTGGGGAACAGTGATAAGATGACTAATCTTAATTGGTTGCAACGTCTAAATATATGTCTTGATATTGCACATGGTTTGAATTACATTCACAACAACACAGATCATGGCAAACAAAAGATGATACACCGAGACATCAAGAGCGATAATATTCTATTGGGAGATAATTGGAAGGCAAAGATTGCGGATTTTGGGCTCTCTAAATTCCACCCAGCAGATCAAGAGGCCAGCACTATCTATACCAATATGATTGCAGGTACATATGTATATTTGGATCCAGAATATCAGAATTATGGTCGATTAAATAGCAAGTCAGACATTTACTCGTTTGGAGTGGTGTTACTTGAGATCTTGACCGGGAGGTTGGCCTATGATTTTGTATACACCAAAGTGAATGAGAAGGGAATAGCACCCATTGCAAGAGATTATTTTGAAAAGGGAACAATAATGGAAATTGTTGATCACAAGATAAAGGAGGAGACCGATGAACATGTCTTTTGTAAAGGTCCCGATAAAGAGTCTTTGGACATCTTTTTAGAAATCGCATTTAAATGTGTGGCAGAAACTCAAAAGAAACGTCCAACAATAGAAGTTGTCATCAAAGAACTCAAAAAAGCATTAAACTGTCAGGTAATTCACAATGAAAATTTTAGATAGTGGGTAGTAGTTTCAGTTTATTTTTTTACTTATCAAATCAACTTACTGACCCATGATTCACAGGAGAACCATAAGGACAACCTTAAATTGTCACTTGAAGACGTAAAGTCAGCCACGAAAGACTTCAGTCAAGACAATATCATCGGACATGGAGATTTTGGGAATGTTTACAGAGGAGAAGTTACTCACGCTCATGGGCATAATATCATTGCGGCAAAGCGGATAAATGGGAAGTCTGTTGCAAAAGATGCTAAATTTATGACAGAGCTGGAAATCCTTATGGAGTATAAACATGAAAATGTCATTGGTCTTGTAGGCTACTGTGATGAAGAGGATGAGAAAATTATTGTATACAAGTATGCATCCAAAGGAAGTCTTGATAAGTACTTGAGTGATGATTTTTTTACATGGGTGATGCGACTTAAAATATGCATCGATATTGCATTAGGGTTGGAGTTTCTTCATGGAACTGTTTCAAGTCCAGATGTGGTGATACATAGGGACATCAACAGTAGCAACATTCTACTGTTTGATGATTGGAAAGCAAAGATAACTAATTTTGGGCTTTCCTTGGTATGTCCAACAAATCAGGATGTAGGCTTTGTCATCGACAATGTTACAGGCACAGTCGGTTATCTTGACCCACTACACTCGAAAACAGGCTTCTTAACCAAAGAGTCTGATATATTTTCATTGGGTGCAGTCTTATTTGACATATTGTGTGGTAAACTATCATCCGTGAAACTAGATGACGAGTATCTTTATTTACCCTTATTGGCTAAACACCACTATCAAGTAGGAAAACTTGATGAGTTAGTGTTTGAGGGTATAAAGGAACAAATCGAGACACAGTCATTTATTACATTTGCAAGGATTGCCTATCGATGCATACATCACAGGAGAGAAAAACGGCCAACAGCTAATGAAGTGGTCATGCAGCTTAAGAAAGCATTGGAATTCCAGGTAAGTTTCTATATTTTGACAAAATTGGCTAACATTTGATTCATATATATCTAAACTATGGCATTTAACTGTTTTACTAACTGTAAGAAAGTAACTGTATGAAACATGAGTTTATTAATTGATTAATGTATATGCAGGAGGATTATGAGAAATGGGAGCCCAAATTGCCTAAAGACTACAAAGAAATAGTCCAGATGTCAAAATGCCCTGAAATCTACTCTACCACTAAGAAAGAGGATCTTTACAACATTTTTTCGAATGGAATCCTCCTTCAAGAAGACAAAGTGGTAATCAGTTCATCTTGTATCTCGTTTATTTGGTGTTTTCCAGTTTTCTATATATCTTTTCCTTTTTGATGGATAATTTGAGATCACACATGCGTTTACACATGATAAAAGCTGAGTCTGGTTTATAATTTATTTTATGTAACAGTTGTTGTCATTCGATGGTAATGGAGAAAGAAATAAAATGGCATCAGCGGCAATGTTTTCTTACACAAACAGTTGTCCACATGAGCGGAAATCTCTTCAAGAATCGAGGTTATTCTCTTTACCTCTCTAAATTTATCACTACATAAGTGATAAGCATTATATGCAATGCTGTTACATGTATATATTTTTTTTCTTTGAAAAAAATGTAGTTGCTTTACTGGTTTATGCATGACAAGCTATTTACGGGAGCATAGTAATTAGTTTACCGCCGACCTATGTATTTTGAACTTGCATTGTGATTCTTTTTTCTTGCAGTGTTGTGTATTATATAACAGAAATTTTTTCCAACAAAGTTACTTTTTTGCTAGTCAAAATGTCAGGATTTGACAAATTCTTAAATTTTGATAAAAAAAAAAAAAAAAAAAATTAAACTAGTATATCTTCTTTTCATGAACTGGATTTCTTAGTCCTTCTGATGAGCGAGAGAGTTATAAATGCCCTATATTGATAAACTCGGTGCTTTATGTATAATACTATTAAAGGGTAAATAAACCCGAGTGGAACAACATCAAATTCTTTGTTGCTTAGACTCCTACATGAAGATGGTAGATATCTAACATGGTTTCAGTGTTTTCTCGACTAATTATATAGTCACATATTTCGTATATGGGTATTATGTTTGATATCACTTGTTGTTTGAAGTTTCGTAACTGGATTTTTCTTTTCAACCGGTGGTAGAGCTATACCCTTATTTTGGGTCCCCCGTTATAATGAATGTGATATGTGCAGGTTTGAGACAGTAGTGGAGATGTCTGATATTTCCAAATTGAACATCGAAATAAAGACAAACGCTCAACTTCTATCTCCAAATGTTGTTTATGGGGTCTATTTAGTCTTCAAACTTGGTGATTCAAGAAAATTTTCAAGTAAACCGATGTGTGTTAACCTAAAGTATAGTAAGGGACTCGAAAGTTTACATGCATATTTCGCAACATGGAGAGACAAGGACTGGATGATGATTGAATTGTACCAATTCTTGAATCAGAACGAAGATGTTGTTTTTGAGTTTCTACTTGAGAGCTTTTCATCATACTATTGTGGAGATACTGCAGTTTATGTTGAAGGCATTGAATTTCGAGCAATTGACGAAGTAAGTTTGCAATTATATCTCGTGGTTTTTACATTATATAAAGAGGTCAGGTGCATACCAAAAAATTAAACTAAAAACCATGTTCTGTATTGCATATTTAACATGGTTTGTATACAGGTGAAACATGAAGAAATCGGAAAACTGAAGGAAGTCCAACAAGTCTTGAAATCAAACATCAATGTGGATCAGGTGCAGCAACTTCCAACTAATTTTGAAGAAATATTCAAGATATGCAGAAACTACAACGAGTTGTTCTGGTTGGGCGAAGTCGACGAAAAGAAACTTCTTGTGCTTTCGGCAAAGGCAGCTTTATACAAATTCTCTAATGTGGATCTTTTTACTTCAAAACCATCAGCCGAGTCCAGGTTCTCTTCTTATATTATAGCTAATTTTGTTACAGTTTCCTTTAACTAGGGGTGGCAATTCCTGTCACTACATGAAACAGGACCCAAGAACGAAACGAAAATAAGCGGGTTAGGCTTGGGTGTAAACAGGTTTCGGGTTGTGTTGGGTTAAATAGGTCAACCCGACAACATGTTTTAAGTTTTTTTTGAAACAAAATACTAAGTAGTTGTTTAAAGGTGCTATATGGGTTAAATGGGCTAAAGGGAGCAACCTGCCAACCCATTTAACATAGTTAACCAGTGTAACTCGCTAAACCACAAACCGAGTTAGATAAGTGGGTTAAATGGGTCGTGTTCAAGTTATGTTTAAACAAGTTGAGGTTGACAAGTCTGACCCAATTACTTAAACATATCATGTTCGGGTTGGGGAATAACCCGAACCCCACACGAATTGCCAGCCCTACCTTTAACAACTAAACTTTTTTGATTGCACATCCAAATATGTAGATGTCACACGAAAAACTAGATTTCTAAACCAGTGTTTTTTTATTTGTAGTTCAAAATTAAAAATTCATGAATAAATGGTTGACAAAAGTTTCACCTCTTGGATGTAGTTTCGTGTCTTTATAAATAACTTCATTCTTAATCTATCCTACATGCAGATTTCAAGAGGTGATTGAGCTTTTACCACAACACATATTTCATCTTAATTGCACGATCAAAAGTCAAATGTTGTCACAAGATACAGAATACGTGTGTTACCTTGTGTTCAAGCTTTCAGAAAACTGCCGGGGGCTGCATTGTCCAGTAAAAGTACGAGACATACTCCACAAAGAAAACAATGAGGCTGAATTTATTTATTTTATAACCCCAAGCCCGTTGAACATAAATGGTATCACTCGGGTTCCAAAACAAAGGGAAGATGGATGGATGGAGATTCAAATGTGGAAATTTAACTCAACACATGAATTCAAAGATGACTCTCTTTCTATTGAAATGAAATTTACAAGTCTTGAAGGAACTATGTCTGGCCTCATTGTATGTGGCGTCGAGTTCCGACCAATGTTTTCTGGAAACAGCAATGATATTCAAAGGCAAAGAGAAAAGAAGAAAAGGCTGCAAGATGAAGTTCCCAAACCCACACTTTCAGTCTAAAAAAGGCGAAAAGATGCCAGAAGTATGTTCGATTTTGCTATGATTCTGCATGGTACTGTATCCCATTCTACCTGATGTCGCTCTGGTTATATGTTTTAGCATCTGGATTGTTATGTCTTATTCTACCATGTTCCATCTGATTCGCACTGGCTGTGCGAATGCTCTGGTTACATTATGGTTCTCTGACTGATTCTACCATGTTCCATCTGATTTACTTTGGTTCTGCATCCGATTCCATATGATTCGGATTCTGTTTGCATCCGTCTGATTCTGTTTCGTCTACATATGCTTAATTTTGCTTGTGCATGTGTCTGCTGCTTTGGTTCCGTCTAGCATATTTTTCAGTTCTATTGTGAGTTTTATTTGTCAACCTCTCAATACATCTTAATGTAGCATTTGTGAGTTTGTGTTAGCTTAATAAATGTTTGTTTGCCCATAATAGTTTCGTAAGTTTGTTTTATATTTAATTTCTTGTATTCTCATTTTTCGCTAACAATATCAAGTTATGTAAATCTAATCTGTTATTGGTTAACATTCATTTCGGATTAATCCAACGCCGCATCCGATGTATGGAGACTTATGTTCTGTGGTAGGCCTTTGATGTCGGGCTATGAAGAGGATGTGACCACATTTCCTTGGTCTGAAATAGCACAAGGCAAACCAGAGTAGCAGTCCACTCTAGACTCACCAAGTCTGATTCAGAGTGGCCATCCAACAAGCCTTCATCAATGCAAACAGACATCTATCCATACCAAGAGTATAGCAGCACATTCACCCTGTTTTAGTCCAGCAATTAATATGATATTGATTAGAAACATTTTTATAAACTTCTAGGATTGGAAAGGTATTGTTTAAACTTAAAGTCCATGCACAAGCAATATCTAAAAATTAGTAGTTTTGAAATTTCTTTGTTATCACTAAGGTGTTTTATTTAAACTAGTGAAAAGTATATTGTTAGAGTTAATTGCAAAAACCGTCCCTAAAGTTTGACCAATTTGCATGTTTCGTCCCACACATTTCGAAACTGCAAGGATCGTCCTTAAAGTTTGGCCCGTGTGCATGTGTCGTCCCTAAAGTTTGACCCGTGTGCATGTATCGTCCTAAAGTTTGACCAATTTGGGACGATATATGCCCCAAAAAGGACGATATATGCCCCAAAGGTTAACCTTAGGGACGATCCTTGCAGTTTTGAAATGTGTGGGACGAAACATGCAAACGGGCCAAACTTTAAGGACGATTTTTGCAATTTACTCATATTGTTATTACTCAACTTCTTCAAACCTATCATCATCATGAGTTTTAGTGATTGTACCATACATTTTTCAACCCCACTATCTTTACCAAAACTTGTTTATAAAGGGGTGTTTGGGAGTGGTTACCTTTTTTGTTGTTTATACTTTATATTTTGAGACTTTTTCTAAAAAAACAACTTTTATGGTGATTGTTTCAACAAGTCACATTTCTTAGACCATGCATAATGGAGTATCCACCACCCGTGGTAGGCACTCTCCACGTGTGGTTTCCCATAACAGGTGTCCACCGTCGCACACGATGAAGATAATTTTGTGATGGTTTGATAGTGAAGACCACCTAACAAAGGGCACTTATGTGCGATGTATGTTCAAGGTAGAACATTGAAGAAAAACTGCTTTCGGAAAGAATTCTATAAGGCATGCATTTACTATTATGACATTTTACTATAGTCAGCATACATGTACTCACAAGAGTTTACTATCGTGACGGCAAAACCTACAAAGTTACAATTTATCCAGATAAATATGACACCGTTCGTTTTCTAAGATTTATGAGTACTTCACTTATAAAAATAAATTTAATTTAGTATCACAATACTCAGAATACAAAACTATCACATATAAAATCCTAATTATGTCCGAACAAAAAATACTAATGATACAATAACAAATGATGGAGAAACAACTATAATCACCTCCTCCATGCTTCCTGTGTGTACCATTTTGCACAACACATCCTACTTCTGTATACAAAGTAACAAAAACTTCAGCTTTATGTTAATTTATAGAAATTTTGTTCCAAAGTTGAAGTCTGCAGCAGTAGAAATTTTGACCCATTTACTTAGAAGTTGGGGCTGATTTGGGTAATATCCTATCCCAAATAGCTATAATTAGATCAATATATACGAGTATGTGACAGTCAAATCTTTTCGTATTTGCATAACTTCATATGATTGGAAAAGGTATCAATGGCAATAACATTGCCAACTATTTTGCCTAGTTTATTGTTTCACGGTACCCATAAACAGAAATTTCAAGATAAAGGAAGATAGGATAGAAAAAGATACATACCTATGGCAGCCCCCAAGACAATTAAGATTTTTCCATAATCTCCCAAAATAATTCTTTCGGTGCTGCAATTGGAAAGTGTGACAAAAACTCGTAAGAAAAAAAGAGACGGTAATATTTTAGTCTTGATGGAGAGGCATGAAATATCATAACTTTGCATTTAAAACCTTACCAGGTAACCCTGTAAATCTTTAATATTGTTCATACGCCTGTCCTATAAACATCTCCACCCCTATAACAATTATGGCTCCACATTCTCCTGCTTCCCAAAGTAATCTTGGAACTTTCGGTGTGTACACAACATCAAATACCAATGCATATGACTTTAAAGCTTCCTGCCATAAAAAATATGAAAAAATTACCCCATGCACATAGTCACCTCATATTAACTTTCTAACTGCAAACTATTATTACTAAAACGTATGACCGAAAACAGGTATATAGCCGTAACTTAGAAATAGGAGTATCGTCTATATTTGATTATTTGGCTGCATACCAATTGATGTTGTGTTTGCAAGTATCATGCCACCTTCTAGGCTGAAAGTGCTCAAATCGGCAAGAGATATAGCCTCTCCACCAATTATGTCAGCGAGTTCTCTAGCACGATCTGTGCAATATCAGTAAGAGAACTTTAGTTGGTGTATTAACTATGCATAGAGGGTGTTTGGATTTCAATGTTGCAACTAGGGGTGTCAAACGGGTTATCGGGTCGGGTCTATCGGGTTTTAAAAAAATAAAAACTAACCTGTAACCCGACCCAATAAGCTATCGGGTCTATCGGGTTCGGGTCTGTCGGGTTGCAGGTTATCGGGTTACGTGCTAATCTCATCCCACAATTTGCTTTATTTATTAAAATACCACCAAACATGAAATTAACTTAAATATTAAATGAGCACAACACTACTGTATTCTTTTGCCCATATATAACGTAAAAAACAATGTAGAAACAATGTATATTACTGCCAGTAGGCATCTTATTTTGCGTCAAGTAGCAGCAGAACTTTGCAAATGAGAATAGTAATCTACTCATGCAAACCACAGTGCATTAAAACCAAATTTGAAGATGCAATGTATCATTTCTTATGTGGCAAGCTTTACTTATTATGAACTCTGACTAATAGATTATGGCAAGAGAGATTCAACAAAAATATTATTGACTTTTAATGGGTTTTTATAGCTTATCGAGTTTATTGGGTCAACCCGATAACCATTTCAGTATCTTGTTTTCAAGCACAACTAATATAACATCAGTATGTATTTCACCAATTCACCATTATAACATGCTAACTGATCTAAGATCAGTAAGTATAAAAGATAGATCCCCAATTCACCATTTCATCATTTCATCATTATAATATGCATTCAAGTAAGCATGAAAAAATAGAGCAATATGTAAAAAAAATTAGATTCACCAGTTTACCATTTCACCATTATTAATTTGCATTTACCGTCTCAACCAAATAGATCAGTAGGACAATATCAGCAGATTCAGCGTGTATAAAAATAGAGCAGACTCCAGTAACAATAAGGATGAAAAAAGAGTATGAAAGCTAGCAAGACTTTTTAGTCCAAATAGAAACTTAAACTAACAAAAAAATGATAAGATTTTTCAAGTTTTCAACCAAATATTAAGCCTAAAATGAATCCATTCCAGTAGCCACTAGCTAGCAATTCTTTTTCACAAAAGCTAGATCATTTCACCACGGTAGCTTGCAAATTCCATTCACAAAATAAACATCCCAAGACTTTTTTTTACAAGTTTTTGGTTGTTTTCCCTTGTTCTTATTACCACTCTTAACCTCCACTTGTGGTTCATCAGAAATTTCGAACGAACTTGAAGACATCTAGCAAACTTAGAAAGTAACAAGTAGCAACAATTAAAAGATAATTAATATGTTGTGTTACAGAATGTACAAAACCTATGTATCCAACATCTTTAACATGCACAAGCAAAACATTAAAACTATGTAATAGTATATGTAAATATATAATGTAACATTGACAATACTAAAGATGAAACAATTACCCTTTTTAAATGTCAATTTTGGTACTGTTGGAAACTTGGAATAAGCACAATGATCTAAACCATTTGTGAATTGTGAGGACTAGGAAGGGTTTGTGTTTTGAAATTGTGAATATGAATCGTTTATGATCACTGATCAATAATACATTAGGGCAAGTACACACTTACATTATCTCTTAAGTGGGCTTACAAATTAAGAATTTCTCTTAAGTCTTAAGTGGGCTTACAAATCGTTTATAAGCACTGATAAATAGACTTCAGTTGAATTTTCAAACAAATCGGTTAATGGGTCATATAAGGTTTAGCGGGTTAACCCGATAACCCGATAAAAAACTAGCTAAAACTCTAACCCGATCCTATAAGACTATCGGGTTGACCCTATAAACCCGATAAGGTAAATTTGACCCGAATCAACCCAACCCTATAAGGGCTTATCGGGTTCGGGTTCGGGTCGGGTTGACCCATATGACACCCCTAGTTGCAACTGATCATATGGTTACTTTGACTTGAAGTCGCAATAATCAATTTTTTATGTTTTGATGATTAACAACTCAAACCTAAACACCCCCTAAATATGACAAAGAACCATATAGTTGACTTTCACCCATACTGAACTGATAAGAATGCAATTAAACTAGTATAATGTTTTATTTGCAATCAAGTACGAGGACTAGGAATGGTAATGTGAACGCTAGTAGAATCTAACCGTAAGTCCGATTGGCTATCACAATCCTTGCACCCTTCACTTTTGCTCCATAAGCAAGTGCTTTTCCAGCACCGCCAGCACCAATAACCACATATAGTCTACCAGCCAAGGGTGATCCAGTTGCACCATTTTGTACGCCTGAAGCTGTAAACAGTGGCACCCACTTTTGTTGTAAGTAAATCTCAAATGGGTCAAACGGGTAGAAAGTCACACATGAAATATGATATGAAACTTTTATAACCGGACAAAAGGCACTGTTTTGACCCAACGGTTCATACTACCACTTCTAATAGAGAGTATAGAAAGAAACCTTGTAGACTATCCTCGATAGCAGAAATAGTACCTACATAGTCTGTATTACACCCATATAACTTCCCATCATTTGGTCTCCTAATGGCGCATTTGACTGCTCCTATTGACTGTAACATACAATAAATAACAGAATACATAAAAAGCCATACTTTAATCATTATCTGTATCAGCTTTAGTAGTAAAGCTTTCCTAACACTTATTACTGCTGATCTACTGTATCAAAAAGCAACAAGGGGTGTTTGGCATTACTAAGTTAAACAGCTTATGCTCATAACCAGAAGACCAACTTATCCAAAATAGCTTATTTCACCCCTAAGGTTAAACTTACGATACTGAATCCACTAACAATAACCAGTTCAAACCAAACAATCTGAAACTTCATACTGAATAGACCTTAATTCACCCCTAAACTAAGTAGATAAGCATCGTCAAATTTATGTGTCTGCTCAAAAAACACAATTAGCAGATAATCTGTTACGGAGTATAAAAACAATCCAAATTCTGAATACTCCCCATCACATGTCAGACGATTCAGTATACCATCAGAAAAAAACTGCATTCGCATCATAACAGTATCAACAAGATCATAAACATAAGCACAGTTTTCATTCAGACACTAGAAAAACAATCAGTTATGCAATTATATGAGTTTTGCAATTCCGCTAAGAGTACTTCAAAGATACCGAAGCAATACGTTGTCTGAATAAGCAACTCCCAAACTGCTTATTTCACCATCAAATAAAGATACAATCACATAGAAACACTCAACTATGCTTATCTACTACATTAAAACGCAATAAGGGGTGTTTAGGATTACTATTTTTAATAAATTATTCAACTCATTCAAAACAGCTAATATCAACATAAGGGTAACCTTATACTATCCACCACTATATGCATATATATTACCAAAAAAGCATTAAGTAGATAAACTATTCATTATTTCAAAACAACAGCAAATAAACAATCTGAACAAGCAAATGAACAATCTGAACAAGCAAATGCCGATCAGCTTATTTAACCCCCAAATAAGCATAGAAGCATGTCCATAGCCCATACATTCAACACTGCTTATCCACAATATCAAAGTGCAATAAAAGGTAATAAGCAGATGATCAGCTTATTTCACCCTAACAGAAAATTTGAAATATCAAATCCACAAAAACTTATCAGTTCATAATAAGCATGGGGTGTTTGTTTAAGCTTATTTGTGGGCTTGTGAGCTTGTATAATTTCGGCTTACTTTATATAGGCTCAAATTGTTCAGCTGATTTTGATACCTATGGGCTTATATTAAGTTATTACAGTACATCATAATAAGCTTATGCGAACCCATAAGCCTCAAAATAAGACGAAATCATATAAGCTAACAAATAAGGTTCCCAAGATCAATGGATTAGGAGTATTTTGATATTGCGGTTTGTATAAGATTTTTTTTTTTTTTTTTTCAAATTGATGGAAATAAAAGATGGGTTTTGTGAAAAGATTGGAGATATTACATAAAAATGTGAACTTTTTATGAATTGAATGTTAATTTTGTGGGATTGAAAAGTTAGGGTTTGGGTTTTGATTTGGGGGAAAATTGAATTTGGTTTTGGGATGTTGAAATTTTGGGGGGGTTTTTTTAGAGGGGAAATTGATTCTGGTTTTTGCACATGTTTTGGGGATTTATTTTCTTTACTATTTGTAACTTTGTAAGTACATATAATTTCTAGCAAAGATTTCAAGATTGGTGTTTTATTCATCACTTTTTTCGATTTTACAATATTGAGATTGTATTGGATTGGATTTTAAAATACTACTATAATGTTATTTTGTTATTTGTAAATAATATTCATATCTACAAATTATTATGTATCATAAACATAAGATTATATAAATGTTTAATAAAAATGTTGTATAAATTATGAATATGGAATATATAAAAAGATTAGCACGCTATTTTTAAAATTATATAAAACATAATCTATAACTTAGTTTTTTAGTTGTGATTCCGAAAAGTAATATCAAATCGGATTAGATCTTAAAATCGTATAGTTGATATCATGATCGTATAAGATCTTAAGTTTGTCAAAAATCATACGTAACATTTGAATCGTTTTGCTTCTTAGTATCGTAAAATTGTAAGTAATTAAGATTATGATCGAGATTTTAACAACCATGATTCATAATCGAGAATGATTGATGTTTGTGAATGTTAATGGTTGAATATACGAGTAATTAGTTTCTTAACAGTTATTATAGTATCCTTTTAAAGAGTAAATCGGTGCAATTGCATAACTTTGAAGTGCATACGTGATATTTGGGAAAAAAATAAATAAATAAAAAAAAAAAAAAATTAATTTTCGTCTTGGGCAAAAGTGAAATGACCGCAATATTCATATTCAACCTTTTACTTATATGATCAGAGTATATCAGTGAACCGGTTTAGACATGAACAAAAAATGAATGAAGCTTCTTGACAGACTTTGCTTGCACTTTTGAAATTTTAGAGACGGAGTATGTAACTTAGAAGTTTTTACAACTTACTACTTTTTAAATAACCTCCTACAAGTACTGTTTCGTTATATTGCGAAATTATACAAAAACATTAAGCTGATAATTATTGAGAAAGTTATGCTAATAAAGAAATGAGAAGTTATGACTTATTTTTGTCAAATAATTTTGTAGTAATGTTAGAATATTAGTTTGACTTTACCAAATATAAGTAGATTTAATGGAAATAACTCTTGGTACTCGAGTCAAGCATCATTTTGGTTCGGGAATGCTTTTACTGTATTTGTTTACATCGTCGTTTTAAAAGTGAAACTAGTAAGAAAATGGTAATTATTTGACAAATATTTATGTTTTAAATTTTTAATAAACAATATTTATTTTCTTCTCGTTTCAGAAAAAGAAAAAAAAAAAAGGAAAAAGAAAAAAAAAAAGAAATATAAGCCCGATATCCATTTATGATTTACTAACTTTTAAACCAAAAATGGTTATAATAGCTTAAGTTCATTTTTAATATCGTTGTAAGAGTAAACTCCAAAAGCCGTTCATTTAGTTTTTCTGTTTTCAAATAAACCATGCATATTAAAAGATATCACCATGACTCATCCAATGTCACGGTTTCTTGCTCAAATAGTTCACAAAATAAACATACTAAGAGGGTGCTTGGTTGGGGGTAATAGGGGGTGGGGAATGGGAAAGGTAAAGGTTAAACATGTTTGGTTATGACTAGGGAATGCAATCATTGTTTAATATTGGGTAATGGGCCATTACCGAGTAAATTGGGAGGTATGGTAATGATTACCCACCAGCAGCAGCAGCCACCACCACCAGCAGCCACCACCACCACCAGCAGCCACCACCATTCCCTATTTTGAACCAAGCGCGCCCTAAAATACATGTCTTTGGTTATTGAACTCAACCTGAACCAGCAAAATCTGTGGATGAGTAAGTATCAAGAAAATTCTTTACATTATCCACCAACAAATGTACATAAACTCCATTAAAAACAACTGATCTGAAAGCTTTATTGTATAACAAAGGTGATTTGCTATGTCCAACTGGCTTGCCGATAATACCGAATACTTTTGTGTCAGGTCCTAACTGTCTGAAATTAAACAAGTCCAAAAGATCCCTAATTGCAGGCTGCCCGGGTGCCGATACCTTTCCATGCTCAAGGGTGCCAAATGTCAAATATCCACCAAATTTCGTGCAGAGTACTCGAGACATCAGACCTTTTTCACCCATCACCATTGCTATTATTGGAACCTAAATGATTAATATATGTACTTAAATAACCAAGTAAATAAATAAAGCAAGAAATAATTCAGAGATGTTAACAACAACAATACCCAATCCCGTATGCACGAGGTATGGGGGAGGTGGAGTGTCGACAAATCATACACTCACTTTAGGGTAAACCCGAAAGAGGGAGACTGCTTCCAAGAAGACCTTGGGCAAGTGTAAATGAAAGGGTGAAAGTACTCGAGAAAGTGTGAATGTTAGAGATGCAAGAATAGAAGAACAATGAAAGCATATAAATCAAAGCAGGCTAACAAGGAGCACATTAAAACAAAGAAGCAAATAATCATACAACACATGGAAAGCATAGCATAAAAAATAAAGAACAAGAATAGGGGAAAGGGGGAATTAACATAAGAGCAGAAACGAACACAAGCAACGAGAATAGGAGAATAGGGGATAAAGTGTTACAACGTCATGTAATATGGACTAGATTAAAGGGATGTTGGGTAATGCTTATTAAAACTGCCTATGCTTTCATGAAATAAGCAATCGCTATAACAGAAGGCAATGCTGCAAGAAGTGTGTAGATAGGCTTCTATAGTAATGAAACCAGATAATCAGATATCGCATGTGTGTAAGTTTTCGGCAATCAGCTAATTAGGGATTTAACACGTAAAATAATCAGCCTATAATCATATCCAAACACTTATTACTGCTGATCTACTGTATCAAAACGCAACAAGGGGTGTTTGGGATTACTAAGTTAAACAGCTTATGCTCATAACCAGAAGATCAACTTATCCAAAACAACTTATTTCACCCCTAAGGTTAAACTTACAATACTGAATCCACTAACAATAACCAGTTCAAACTACACAATCTGAAACTTCTTACTGAAAAGACCTTATTTCACCCCTAAACTAAGTAGATAAGCATAGCCAAATTTATGCATCTGCTCAAAAAACACAATAAGCAGATAATCTGTTATAAAAACAATCCAAATTCTGAAACATCCCCATCACATGTCAGATACCATTAGCAAACACTTATCCATTAGCAAATCCCAATTCCCAAATACACCCCTAAACTTAACCTGCTAATTACAAAGAGCTTATTTACCCAAAACCAAGTAGATAAGCATAGTCACATTTCATCATCCGTTTAAAAAAAGCAATACGAAGATAAGCTGTTTACATAAGCAAAAATCCCAAACAATTCAGTATACTAACACATCATAACAGTTTTAACTCAAAAGTCAACAATCCCAATTCCCACATCAAGCATCAAATATCCACCAAGTTTCGGGCAGAGTACTCGAGACATCAAACCCCTCTCACCCATCAGCATTGCTATTATTGGAACCTAAATGATTAATTAAGGTACTTAACTAACCATGTAAGCTAATAAAACCGCGAAAAAAATAAATCTAATTTACAAATTTCATTACATGCATGACTTACGCTGCTTACATGAGAATTAGCAGTAATATGAAAAACTCGTGCTACATCAGTCATATCTACTGCGGTTGTTGCAAACTTGACAATGTCAGCTCATGTTGACTGTATTTTGGCCACAAGGTTCCCAAGCTCTTCTATCGAAGGAGTATTTTGATAATTGTGGGAAGAAACTATCGGTTTGCACTTTGTAGGCTTGTCCCCATGGATTAAGTTGTTGAAATCATCAACAACCTGCATTTGAGTTACGAATAATAGTATAGTACTTTAGACGAACCTATGAGCACGAATAGACGCATTTAATGTCAAGAAGAAAGGAACCTTAAGCTCAACATCGATGTGATCAGCTCTTAATTCCATTGCTAATCGAAGAGCAGCCAATCTACTCTGTTCATCTCCATCATACTGACCACCTTCCCATGTTGGTCTAGAATATAACATAGAATCAGAAACCTGTTACAGGAATATAAATTGTTATAACATCATGTAATTCAGCGTAAATTTATCAACATTTTGACATCCCTAGTTGCTTCAAGGAAAATTTACATGTCCCTATTTGTAAGAAGGGAGTCATAGTACTAATAACTCGGAAGGACTAGTTTGCTGTCAACTTGACATACAGAATCAATACAAGACTAGCCAAATCACTAAACTAGTTGCTAATCAATTACTTTTATGGTTGCATAGACTTCAGGGGGTGTTTGGGATTGAAATTAAACCTGCTTATTTGAGTGTTTGGCAATTCTGAGATAAGGATTGACTGTAACATAATGCAATTCAAGAGATAGTGTCACAATAACTAGACACATAGCTATTTGAGTGTTTGGCAATTCTGCTAATAACGGATATAAGAGGTAAACTAATCAGATTCAGTCAAGATATATGAATAAGCAGCCCCAAAACTGTTACTCATAATTGCTGCTTAATTCACCGTCAACGGATGATATAATCATATCCAAACACTCAAAACTGCTTATCTATTGTATTAAAACACAGTAGGGGGTGTTTGGGATTACTATTTTAAACAGCTTATGCTCATAACCAGATGATCAACTTATGAAAAACAACATATTTTACCTACGAGCAAACTTGTAATGATGAATCCAGCAAGTATAATCAGCTTAAAATAAACAATCTCAAACTGCTTAATGAATAATGTACAAACCATATCTCAAGAAGAGTCACATGTCAAACAGCAATCAGCTACGCGATTTATGAGTTTGGCAATTCTGCTAAGAGTACTTCAAAGATACAGAAGCAAATACACCATCTAAATAAGCAACTCCCAAACTGCTTATTTCAGCCCAAAAAGAGCATATAATCACATCCAAACACTCAAATCTGCTTATCTGCCACATCAACGCAATAAGGGGTGTTTAGGATTACTATTTTTAATAACTTATGCTCATAACCAGTTAATCAACTTATTTAAAGCAGCTTATCTCAGAGTAATCTTAAATATCAAATCCACCATTATATTCAGTTTGGAATAAACAAACTCAGAGTGCCCAAACACTAACACGTGCATATCTATTTCCAGAAACACGATAAGCAGATAAATTGTTTCAATAAGGCAATCTCAAACACCACCTAGCAAGTATCTAATTTCAATAAAACAATCCCAAACACCCCCATCACATGTCGAACAATTCAGTCTACTAACAGAAGAAAACTGCATTCACATCATAACAGTTCGAACAAGATCATAAACATACTGCGTAAGCACTCTTTTCATCAACCACTCGAAAAAAGCTTATCCATTAGAAGATCCCAATTCCAAAACACACCCCTACACACTATTAAACTTGCATATACTCCCTAATCTAAGTAGATAAGCATAATTACATTTCATCATATGTTTAAAAAGACCAATAAGAAGATAAGATGTTTACATAAGCAAAAATCCCCAAACATCCCACATCACATGTCAAACAATTCAGCATACTAAACACATCATAACAGTTTCAACTCAAAAGTCAACAATCCCAATTCCCACATCAAGCAATTCACAATACTAATGAATCCAACATTCATATCATAGAAACAGTTTCGAATATCGAAAAATAGTCCCAAAAAACCGCACCTGCAAGTAAAAAGAGTAGGCAAAGGACTTAATGTATAAATGGTTTGATATCATATCTATCGGTAAACCTTCCTTGTTTCAAATTATCCTATCTAATCTCCATTAGGCCAGCACACCTCCCAATCAGCTTATTGAGTTATTTCACCCTCAAATAAGCATATAATCATGTCCGGACACTCGAACCTTATCCACAATATCAAAACAAGATAAGGGGGTGTCTAGGATTACTATTTCAAACAGCTTATAAGCAACTGATCAGCTTGTTCAACCTAAGAAAACAGCTTATTTCACCGTAAGAGCAAATTTGTTATTTCAAAATAACAGCAAATAAACAATTTGAACAATTGCCAATCAGCTTATTTAACCCCCAAATAAGCATAAAATCAAGTACAGAGCCCGTACATTCAAAACTGCTTATCCACAACATCAAAGTGCAATAAGAGGTAATAATAAGCGGATGATCAGCTTATCAAAAACAGCTTATTTCACCCTAACAGAAAATTTGTAATACCAAATCCACAAAAACTTATCAGTTCATAATAAGCATGGGGTGTTTGTTTAAGCTTATTTGTGGGCTTGTGAGCTTGTATGATTTCGGCTTACTTTATATAAGCTCAAAATTTTCCAGCTAATTTTGATACCTATGGGCTTATATTAAGTTATTACAATACATCATAATAAGCTTATGTGAGCCCATAAGTCACAAAATAAAACGAAATCATATAAGCTCATAAGCTCACAGATAGGTTCCCAAGATCAATGGATTAGAAGGAGTATTTTGATATTGCGGTTTGTATAATAATTTTTTTTTAACAAATTGATGAAATTAAAAGATGGGTTTTGTGAAAAGATTGGAGATATTACATAAAAATGTGAACTTTTTGTGAACTGAAGGTTAATTTAGTGGGATTGAAAAGTTAGGGTTAGGGTTTTGATTTGGGGGGAAATTGATTTTGGTTTTGGGATGGTGAAATTTTGGGGGTTTCTTAGAGGGAAATTGAATAATTGATTCTGGTTTTTGCACGTTTTTTTTCTTTTCTTTATTTATTTATTTATTTTATTTTTTTCCCTACCACTACTTGTAGTCTTGGAAGTAGTTTCTACTTTCTAGCAAAGATTTCAAGATTGGGGTCTTATTCATCACTTTTTTCGTTTTTGCAATATTGAGATTGTGAGATTGGATTAGATTTTAAAATACTACTATAATGTTATTTTATTAATATTATTTGTAATAGTATTCATATCTACAAATTATTATGTATTCTAAACATAAGATTATATAAATGTTTAATGAAAATGTTGTATTAAATTATGAATATGAAATTTCTAAAAATATTACCACGCTGTTTTTAAAATTAGATAAAATATGAAAATATTGTATTAAATTATAAATTGAAGCTTTTTTTACAGAGACTTCGCTTGCAGTTTTGAAATTTTAGAGTCGGAGTATGCAACTTGGAAGTTTTTACAACTTACTATCTATACTATTTATAAAACAAAAATGGTCAAAGTGAAAAGTTAAAAGTAAAGAAAGTGATTTAAAAATTAAAAAGGTAATGTTGAAACAATTAATTATGAGAAATTTCAACTATTAATACACATATGTTTCAAAAGGAAAATATTAATACACATCGAAAACCGGGTTGACCCGGGACGCTTCAAACCCGGCGGGTTGACTTGGTTAAATTTGACCATTTTTTTGGCCCTACCCGTCGGGTTGACCTGTTTTTCAACCGGAACGGTTCAACCGGTTGAACCACTTGGGTCAAACCAGGTTTCAAAACATTATGTTTAATCCTCAAATTCTCAAACTTTTATTATTTTTTGTTTCTAACCTATAAACTTTTTTTTATCATTCAAACTACGTGTCGCTATAAAATCTCGTTGCGGTGCACGAGTACTCGTCTAGGTTTTTAAATAACCTCCTACTAGTATTATTTCGTTATATTGTGAAATTTTACAAAAACGTTAAGCTCATAAATATGGAGAAAGTTATGCTAATAAAGAAATGAGAAGTTATGACTTATTTTTGTCAAATAATTTTGTTATAACGTTATAATCAAGGTTTTCAAGATTGGGATCCTACCTAGGATCGTTTTCGTCTTTGCAAGATCGTGATCGTAAGATCGGATTGGGATCCTAAGATCCTACCATAATGCTATTTTTTAATGATCTTTGTAATATTATTTAAATCTACAAATTATTATATATTATAAATATAAAATTATATGAATATTTCATGAAAATGTTGTCCTAAATTATGAATATAGAATGTTTAAGAAGAATCACATGTTGTTTTTTAAATCATATAAAAACATAAACCATAAATTTGTAGTTTTTTTAGTTGCGGTTCGAGAAAAGTAAGATCGGATCGGAGTAGATCTTAAGATCATATGGTTAAGATCTGGATCCTATAAGATCTTAAGCTTTTTAAGATAGTACGTAGGATCCGGATCGTTTTTGCTTTGTAGAATCGTAAAATTGTAAGATGATAAGATCATGATCAGGATCTTAAAAACTATGGTTAGAATATTAGTTTGACTTTACCCAATATAAGTAGATAAGGTTAGTGCACGTCTTGAACACACTTTATATGGCTACTTTATTGGTAATAGAATGGCGTTTCCAGTGGTTGAATACTATGTTAGAAATAATTGGGCTAAGTATGGTTTGAAAAAGATTATGATTAATGCAAAAGGTTTTTTCTTTTTTAAATTCGATACTCAAGCTGGTTTAGAAGCAGTTTTGGAAGAAGGACCTTGGATGATACGTAAATCACTGATCATTCTCAAGAAATGGTCAATTGATACTAGCTTATGTAAGGAAGAGCTGACTCGTATTCCGATATGGGTTAAATTACATGATGTGCCTATCCAAGTTTTTGAAGATGATGGTATTAACTTGATTGCTTCCTTTATTGGCAAACCTATTATGTTGGATTCGTACACAAGCTCTATGTGTAAGGATTCTTAGGGTAGAAGTAGTTTTGCTCGATGCTTAATTGAAGTTGGTTCAGTGGATGAGCTTGTTGAAGTTATTACTATTGGTGTCCCCTCTCTTACAGGGGATGGGTTTACTAAAGAATCTATCCGAGTTGAGTATGAGTGGAGGCCTCCTAAGTGTACATCATGTAAGATTTTTGGGCATATCTATGAGCATTGTACTAAAAAAGTGATTACACCTCCTGTTGCTACTACTTCTAATGTCGTTACTCCTTCTACTATGCATGCTAATGATGGTTTCCAAAAGGTGAGTCATAAGAAGAAGAAAGGTAAAGCCCAGTCTGGTAATGGGAGTCAGGTTGGTACTTCTATCAAACAGACTTTCAGGTATGAGCCAAAGAAGATTACTAGAGAACCAACTAAGGGAGCTACTACTAGGAGTAATGTGCCTACATCGCCATTTATGTTGAAGTCTAAAGGTTCCTCCTCTAAGGAAGGTGAAGTTTCTACGTTAAATCCTTATGCTGCTTTAGCTCCTGATGAAGATGGTGATGATGATTGTGTTGAAAACATGTTTGATGAATCGGCTAATTTATTTCATAACCCTACTAAAGGGGGAAGTTCATCTTTCACGGCAGCTGCTGGTTAGCTAGTTTTGTTTTGATTCTTGTTCTAGGTTCATTTTTTGATTCTAGAGTTGTTAAGAGCTTTTGGCATGTCATAAGCTCTAGGTTAGTTGTCTATCAAGCTGTTTTAGCTTGAGGTTAATGTGGTACTTCAGCCACATTCCATTTGTACTTAAATGTTTTGGTTTTAATTTATTTACCAGGGGGCAGGATTACTCCCCTTTACCCAAAAAAAAAGTAGATTTAATGGAAATACTCTTGTTAATCGAATCAAGCATCATTTTGGTTCGGGAATGCTTTTACCTATGGGTTTTTGCTAAACACATTTTATGTAAGCATTCTATAATTATATAATTAATATTTAATGAACAACAAACATTCCATAGTTAATATTACTTATCACTTTTATAATGATTAAATGTATATAATTATGAAATATATGAGTTTATTAATTGTTATTTTTATAACTTTGGAATACTTAAACAAAACCCATAGGGTTGTGTTTAGCAAAACCCCTTATTTGTTTACAACGTTTTAAAAGTGAAATTAGTAAGAAAATGGTAATTATTTGACAAATATTTATGTTTTTAACAAACGATATATATTTTCTTCTCATTTCAAAAGAAAGAAATATAAGCCCGATATCCATTTATGATTTACCAACTTTTAAACCAAAAATGGTTATAATAGCTTAACTTTTAAATCTCATTTTCTAGTTTCCCTAGTAGTTCAAATAGCTTTTAATTTATTTCTTTCTCACTTTCTAGTTGCTTATTCCTAGTAGTTTGAAGTTTTTGAACTTTATTTTTAACTTTTGCATAACACCCCTAGGCCTGCTATTCCCATGCATTATCTTGTTCTTGTGTCCCCTGTGTTTGATTTGTGTTGAAATAGCTTTATTTATGTTTGTTTAATTTTTTTGAATCTTAAAATCAGTAGGTTAAGGCTTATATTTCATAGTTGTAGTGTAAAGGTAGATATTAAAGGGTGTTTGGTTTAAACTTGATTTCTATGTTAAGGTAATTTGTAGGTATTTAGTATGGTTCAAAAAGTTCATATTAGGTCAATATAGCATAGTTAAACAATCAAAATCATAGTGCATTCAATAAAATGTCAAAATCTATTGCAATTCCAATTCTAGTTTACATCAGTTAAGGTATTAGTTGCATTATCATAAAAATAGAAGCATTAGTAGGTATTTTAGCTTAATTCATTCATAAGTTAGCTTTCAACATCATTTTCATTCAATTATAGTAGATTATAATCCATATTAGACAACTTATTCAATAACTGAAAAAAGTCAAAACAAAGGTGTAGACCTGTCCAAACAGGACCTGAACTAGGTTCATTTTAGGGTAGCAATTGAGCATGAGAATTAGGTCTTTTCACATTTTTAGGTTCCCAGTAGTATAATCTTGCTTTTTCCCCCTTTAGGTTTCACTAAACAGCTTATTAGGTGGCTTAAAATTCAGCTGCAAGTAGCCCACTTAAGCCTTATAACTAAAACTTCATAAGTACTCGATTTAGGTTACGGCCAGGGCTTATTTGAGTTTTTTTAGTTGAATCAAGTTTGTTTTGGTCTATTACACCTTCCCTAAGCTTTTGGTGTGATTTGGTGCTTATTACTTATTTGAAGGGCTTATTTAAAATGCTTATTTGCCCAAATTAGCTTATTAGTGGGCATATCTAACTTTTTATATTTTCCTAGGATTAGTATAATATTTTAGATTTTCCATAAAATTTTCAGATTTTTCTAAGTTCATTTGGGAAAATGCGTAAAAGAGGCCAAAAATTCAAGTTTAGTACCCCAATGAGGAAAAAAAAAAGTTCGCTACTCTAAACAACTTTTTTTGACAAGTATGATGCTTTATTTTGGTATTACCCTTTGAGAAAACTAATTTTAAACCTAATTTTATTACTCTACTAAAGTTGCATGTGCATAATTCATTAGTAGTAACGACAAGGCCCATTACTTCACGATCGAATGAGCTTAGTTGATACATGTTACACACAAAATCGCACAAAAAGGTATCACACAGATCAATTTTAATTTTAAATATTCAACTTTTTTTTTCTCTTAGTTTAAAGCATCGAAGTTATTTTTTATGCAATACAAGATTTTCTCAACTTTTCAAAAGCGATTACCAGTTATAATGTTAGCCAAAATGACTTTTAAAAACTCAATTATAACGTTATATTACATTAATTAACCAATTCAGTAGAAAAAATGGCCGATAACACTTTTTGAAAACTCGAAAAAACCTTACATTAAACAAAAAATAACTTTGATAACTTAAATTGAGAAAATAATATTGAGTACCTAAAATTCAAATTGACCTTAAATGTGAAACCTTTTTGTTCGATTTGCCATAATTTTTATGTCTCTCAGTCATTTTCCAATTTTGTCAAAATTAATCTACCTCTAAAACCGGCTCTATAATTTAAAGTTTAAAAGCTACCGCACCAATCCATACTAATACACATGAATAACATCAACGTCACAACAAAAAAAATACTTTAATATCCTTGACTTTATCACATTAAATTTACAACGCACATCAAAACACGAATACACCACAACTATTGATCATTTTGTTCCACTATGCTACGTTTGACAACCAACTTTTTAAAACTAGTTAAAAAGTGTTTAGCGTTTAAAATCTAAAAGTTGTTTGAAAACAACATTTTAGTGTTTGCATTTTATTAAACAATAAGAAGCTAATAAAACAAGCATGCAACCCGGCTATATCTGGCCATGACCCGACTATATTCGGCCAGAATCTGGCTATTGGGGCCAAGACCCGGTTATATACGGCCAAGACATTAGACATGGGAGGTTAAGCCTTATGAGTTTTTCTTTAAAAAAAATTCGTAAGGTTTGACCTCGTATAGTCAAACCTTGCTAGTTTTTATAAAATTTGCAAAGTTAAACTATGCGAATTTTAAAAAATTGTTCTCTTTTATTTCGGTTTACACGCTTAGCTCAAATATATGAAAGTTGTATATCTTTTTATTATTATTATTATTATTATTATTATTATTATTATTATTATTATTATTATTATTATTATTATTATTATTATTATTATTATTATTATTATTTTTTGTCAAGTGGCTTTTTAAATCACCAAAATAAGGAGTTTGTATGAGGAAGTTATGGCCAAAATACCACATCAACTAAACGAGAAAAAATTGTATTTTCGCCATAACATTTTCTCATACGAACTTCTTTTTGGGTTATTCCAAAAGCCACTAAATAAAAAAATTGGTATCTACAACTTTCATGTTTTGAGCTAAACGTAAAAACCGAAAAAAATGATCAATTTTCAAAAACTCACAAGTTTTGACTTTGCGAAGTCAAACCTTTCGAGTTTTCATAAAATTCGCAAACTCTCGCAAAACTTGCAGAGTTTTTGAGTATTTCACATTTTTTGAAGAAAAAAAATTATTTGGCGAAGTATGTTGATAAAAATATATTATTATTATTATTATTATTATTATTGTTATTATTATTATTATTATTATTATTATTATTATTATTATTATTATTATTATTATTATTATTATTATTATTATTATTATTATTATTATTATTATTATTATTATTATTATTATTATTTATAAAAACATCAATTCATTGGAAAATCATAGGATTTACAAGAAATTAGTGGGGAGCCGAGATACCAACTGGGCCCCCACTCCTCGAGCTATAGCAAAGCTAACCCTACTGAAAATGTGATCAGCAACACGTGCTCAAATGTCTTGAGTCACCGAAAATCTCCGGATGCGCTTTAGTAAGGTCACTGCATCCTTCTCAAGTTCTTCCAAGGAAGAGAATGAGAAGGGGAGAAACCCATATCCAATGTCCGCACATCTAGCATCGTACTTGACACGTTTGCGTTGTTCGGCATCGACCACCACACGACCATGAACAAAATCAACCATGTTGGTTTGTGTCAAGGGAGACGACCCTGTCAAATCAACACATGTGTCCTGTCCACCATCCCAATAATAGAGCAACACATCAGCTGGACGTAGAGTTCTGTCCCTTTCTCCGCATAGCCCAATGTCAACCTCTTTACGAGCCGAGATCCCCGACCGAGTACATATGTCAACAAGGGTATCACGAACTATATTATGCCGATGTTTAATCCCGATAATACCAACACACGATACCGCGTGGTCTCCATAAGTGTCTCCCACAAAAACCCTGGAGCAAGCTGAACACGACATCTGAGTAGAAAATAGGGAAACACCTAGCCGATAGCTTTAACATCACTTTTATTAGAAATAAAATCATTATTATTTAACATCCCTTTTATTAAAAACAAAATCATAGAATTACAAAAAATTATTGTAGAGTCTCGAAACTATCTGAACCCCACACCTTAAGAAATAGCAAAACTAATTATACTGAAAAGATGAGGGGTAATTGATACCAAAAACGTATACCTTCCCAACTATACACATCCAAACAAGAACATACCCCCATTATCCATCCTTCAACCCGAACCACCTCAACCCGGGTCAACCCGGATCCACCCCCAAAAACACAAAACACACAAACCCGCTCCATCACGATCCATCCAACAAAAAAAAATGGCACAGCTCCTCCGTCAATCCCACCGCCTCTCTCTCCTCGCGTCCCACTCACGCGCCACCACCCCATCCCTCACCACCCCCTCCCCCTACTCCCCCCACCCTCAACAGCTGGATCAGAATTAGGTTTATCAAAAACGGCAGAGTTTGTGATCTCAAAAGTAGACGACCTGATGAACTGGGCCAGGAGGGGGTCCATCTGGCCCATGACGTTTGGACTCGCCTGTTGCGCGGTGGAAATGATGCATACGGGTGCTGCGCGATATGATTTGGATCGGTTTGGGATTATTTTTAGGCCGAGTCCCAGACAGAGTGATTGTATGATTGTGGCGGGGACTCTTACTAATAAGATGGCCCCGGCGCTGAGAAAGTATAGTTTCTGTTTTACTCGCGCTTTTTGTTTTGTTTGTTTGTTTGTTTTATTAGTTGGAGGGTTAGTTCGTTTGTTTGAATTAGGGCTTGCAACGAGTGTTTAGAATATAATATAGTGCCTCTATTTGAAGTGATAATGTAACAATTAGGCGTAGCTGTTTGTTTTAGGGGGGTGTTTGTTTAAGCTTTATATGTGGGCTTATGAGCTTATTTGATTTCGGATTATATTTCATAAGCCCAAATTTTCTGGCTTATTTTAGGATTTTTGGGTTTAAATAAGTTTATTATGTTATAATAAACTCATATAAGCCCACAAGTCTCAAGATAAGCTGGAAAATTGGTGCTTATGAAATATAAGCCGAAAAACAAATAAGCTCATAAGCCCACATATGAGCTTATTTGATTTCGGTTTATATTTCATAAGCCCAAATTTTCAAGCTTGTTTTGAGACTTATATGAGTTTATTATATATAATAAACTTATATAAATTCACAAGTCTCAAAATAAGCTGCAAAATTGAGGCTTATATGAAATATAAGCCGAAATCAAATAAGCTCATAAGCTCAAATATAAGCTTAAACAAACACTCCCTTAGTTTTGCTAAACACCCCTTTACTTTCTATTTTACTCGCGCTTATCCTTTCAATTATTTATTTACTAGTTTAGCAGTATCAGTTAGAGCTACAGGTAGCTGTTTATTTATTTTATAATAGTGTTTGCGAATAGTTAGTTAGAGATAGAGGTATGTTACCAAACGCTTTTATATAAGACTGACTAATAAGATGGCCCCGCTCTCAGAAAGTATATTTCCTTCTTTTTGTTCGTTTGTTTATTTAATAGTTTAGTAGTATCAGTTAGCAGTAGCTGTTTATTTATTTATTTATTTTATAATAGTTATTTTGACAAATAGTTTGTTAGAGATAGAGGACTAGAGGTATGTTACCAAACCCTTTTATATAAGGGGGTGTTTGTTTCGGTTTATATAGCCGGCTTATGGCTTATTTGGTTATGGGCTTATGTTTCATAAACTCACTTTTTGTGGCTTATTTTGACACTTTGCGGTTTGTATAAGTTCATTATGTCTTAATGAACTTATAAGTAGGAAGAAAAGTGTCAAATATGCCACAAAAAGTGAGCTTATTATGAAACATAAGCCCAAAACTAAATGAGTCATAAGCCGACTATATAAGCCGAAACTAACACCCTCTACAACAACCAACTACTGTTAGTATCACATAACCTCTATTGGAGTAGATGTAGTTGGTGTAAAATGACAGTAGTTGGCAAAACTAATGGTAGCTGTTTGTTTTATAAAAGTGTTTTGGTAATGTAGCTCTATCCGTAATTATAAAGTGTTGAATGAAATGTTTATGTTAAATGCTTTTTTTAATGGTATATTTAATTAAATATTAATTAGCTTTAAATTATGGCTAATATTTTTGGTCTGACCTTCTGGCCGACTAATACACGGGGTTTGAACCCACCACCACACAGACTGGAACCGGGTAAAGCCCTCCCTTTTTAGGAGGTTGGTGTGGCTGCTTCATGGTTGTTTGCACCTAATAGGACTTGAACTTTACATAGTCATAAGCCTTTTTGACCTCTTAAATTAGGGCTATGTTTGGCAATGTGTGTTTGGCTTTTTGAAACGCTAATATAAGGAGTGTTTAGCTTTTAGGAAGTGTTAATTTATAGCAAAAGATTTAGCTATGTTACCAAACGCTTTTATAAAACTAAGAACTAAATAAGCATATTCTAGAGGAGTAGAGGTTATGTGAAAATTGTTTGATGTTTCTTGCGACTTCAATATGTTAGGTTGTTGAAATTAGGGCCATGTTTGGTGATGACCTTTCAAAGCCTTTAAAAGAAGTGCTTTATGTCATTTTACACTCTAGAGTAAGCTAAACGCTGTTATTAAACTAATAGCTAACCGCTAATGCTAGTTTTGGCAACTAGTGTTTAGCTTTTTCATTTTGTCTGAACACGATCATTTGAAAGAAGCGTTTAGAGTTGGCGTCATTTACACTATAATTACAAATAGTTACTACATCTGTTTATAAAACAAACAGCTGAGCTTATGTGATTGTATATATCTTAGGGTGTTAGGGATTGCTTTTAGTTTGTGCTTCTACTTCTGCTTATAGATAAGTACGCATAAGCTGTTTAAAAGTTCTCATTCAAATCCATTAATGAATGGTTTTCGGGTTCCCCATTATTCTGCTTATCTGCCTACTTTTAAACAAATAGATGTTTTTGTGTCACCCAAACTGCTTCGGCTTATTTTGAAGTGTTGATTGAGATGAAATATGTATTTGTTTACTTTTACATTTGATATTTTTATAGATAGATGGATTTTGATTAAAATTTTCTACTAAGTTGTTAATTTTTTTGATTTTAATTGTTTTTTTATTACAAAATAAGAAAATCCAAACACTGTATTCTATATTAGCTTCATTTAAGGAGGAAAAATAACCAATCCTAGACACCCTTAGTTTAAGATTATAAAGGTTTCATTAGTGTGGATTGTATTCTGTATGCTGGTGTCCATATATCTAAGGTACAAGGAATCACCACCTCTTTTTTGTTCAAGAGGTTTGATAGGAACTTATTTGGTCAAAGGCCGTTGGTAGCTAGTTTAATAGTTTTGTTGGATGTAGATACTTAGCTAGTTTAATAGTTATGGTTGACAATTATTACAAGCATATAATCAGCTGTGTTTGAATTTGCTAATGCTGTAAGCAGAGAATAGTTAATCGTTTCTTTTCTTTGAAAAACCCAAAAGTGCTTATTTGGCTTTTAAGCAACCCCCCCCCCCCCCCCCCCCCCCCCCCCTCTCTAAAGCATCAGTATTGTATATTTTTCAATCAGGATCTCTAAGGGTTTCATGACTATGGAATATTATCTTGGATTTCGTGATCACTTTATTGAGGAGGCTTGACTTGATAGGGACCAAAGGCTATTGGTAGCTCGATAGAAACTTTTTAATTGCTGGTTTTTTTGTGCTTATTATATGCTTGATTTTCGATTTATTTGGAAGACCATATTACTGCTTTTCTTTGTGATTAAAAAAGCTTACAGAACTTTAGGCAACATGACATATGATAGGTGTTTCACATTTGTGGAATTTGGGTCATTAGATAGTAACAGCAAAGTTGTTACCTTCTTCTTGCTTTCGTTTCTGCTGTTAGTTTTAAAGAGAGGGTTTAAGAGACATAGAACGATGTTGAATTGTTAATGTGAAATTTTAATGCTTAATTATACCTTAAGCGTGAGTGGCAATATTTTGGAGCTTCTTGTTTAAGCATATGAGCAAAATACAATGTATCTAGAACCTAAGTATATAGGAGTTGCTGCTTCGTTTTTTCATTGATGTTAGAGACTTGGTGACAGTGTTGTCAAAGGTGAGCGCCTTGTGCGTCTAGGCGACAGGCGACGGCGAGGCGGGCCCACAACGCCCAAAACCCTAGGCTCAGGCTCATAGACATTTAAAGCGACGATTTGGGCCTAGGAGTGTGATTAAATGGGTGGGTTTTGGTCGGAATCATGTTATAAACATGATACAAGGATCGAATCATACCGAGAAACACTTTTGGTTTGATTTTGGAAATTAGGGTTGATGGTACGATTTGGATTTTTTGATTTAGAGTGTTTTAATCGAATTAAGTTAGTGGGATAGTGTTAGAATGCAATGTGAATCTCATTGCAACCCTAGAATCTAACCAGAAACACAAAATGAATCAAAATCAAAGTTTATTGCAACCCTGCCCTTTTTTTTTTCGTGCCCCGCGCTTTTTATGCGCCTCTCGCCTAGGCGAGATTTTGGGTCTTTGTGCCTTGCTTTCGCATTCGCTTTTGACAACTATGCTTGGTGATTCTTAAGTGTGGAGCACCATGCACTATGGATGGGATGATTGTTGTAGGGGGGGGGGGGGGTGGTTGTCGAACTTGAAGCTAACAAATGCTGCATTTATATATGTGTCACTTTAAGATATTGATTGGCTGTGATCAGACATGAGATAGCTGTCTTTAATGTGTAATTCTGATCCAATGTTCTATGTCATATGTTTCATCCTTGGGTTGTATCTTTCTTAGTAAGGTTTCCAAATTTTGTTTAAATTATTTAGTATTAATGATTTTATGAATGGCTTCTGTTACTTCATTTGTGATTCTTCTCCTTGTCTTGTGGCCTTGAATGCATTTTCTTACTAGTATTCTTTCACTTTTATTTCAAGAACTGTTCTGAAATTTGTACGATGCAACTCTTCCAGGTTAAAATATATATGGTTTAGTTGAACGTCGATATACTATCTGATAATGTGTCACACTCACAATGGCTGTTTGAAAGTTGTAACCACACTCGCCCGCATACATTTCTCTACGGTCCAGTTTGACTTCGAAAAGTTTTCTCTTTCTGTGTTGAAAATATTATTTTAAAGATATCTGGTGAATGTGGCAAAATGGTAATGCTATGCTGACCCCTAAACGCCTTTTCTCATTCTTTTTAGGTTTTCAATAGATAGTAAGAATCTGGAGTCTGAATTAATTTAGTAGGTCTTGTGCATAAAAGATACAGGGCAACTTTTGGTCCGTTTGACCTGTTCTTATTTGGTAACCTTTTACGTCGATGTATACTAGATCGAACATGACCCATATTAGTCTATTCATAAGTAATCAGTTCTGATTGTGCGCATCTTGTTTGCTATTTGCCTAACTCCGCATGGCATGCTAAACTCATTTTTTTTCTTGTTGCAGGGTGTACGATCAGATGCCTGAGCCAAGGTGGGTGATATCAATGGGAAGTTGTGCAAACGGAGGTGGTTACTATTAGGGGTGTCAGTAGGGTCGGGTTGACCCGACCCGAACCCGATAAGCCTTATCGGGTCGGGTTAAATCGGGTTGAAAAAGCTTATCGGGTTAGTTTCACCCGAACCCGATAACCCGATAACCCGACAATATTATCGGGTCGGGTTCGGGTTAGAAAATTCTTGTTGTCGGGTTATCGGGTCAACCCGACAATCATTATTAATTCTATTTTTTTACTGATAACTTAGAAAGCTCAATACCACTCTATGTGAAATTTGCATGGGACGTTTGGTTGGTTTTCAAGTCCATTACAGCCTACAAGAAATATCACATATCAAATGATAATATCACATATCAAAATGATAGTCTGCTTCATTTTATAGCACATATCAAGTGGCCAGTGGGTACTAAACTTTTTTTGAACACATGGATGTGTATATAATCTTTCTTTATTTAACGTAGCAGAGTAGTGAAACTTTCTTTTGCATTTATTTATCCACATTTCCGTGAATCTTTTATAGTTCGGCTCATTTGTAGTATAACCCTATAACCCGAATCACCCGACCCGACTACCACCCGAACCCGATAACCCGATTCCTTATCGGGTCGGGTTGCGGGTGAGTTTTTAAAAATTCAAAACCCGACTCAACCCCGACCCGACAAACCCGATAACCCCGATAACCCGACCCGATAACACCCCTAACTTACTATCACTACTCATACTCTGTTGTTAGGGGTTGTGACAGGATTGTCCCAGTCGACATTTATGTTCCTGGTTGCCCACCAACAGCCGAAGCTCTCTTATACGGTCTTCTTCAGCTACAAAAGAGATCAACAGGCGTAAGGACTTTCTTCACTGGTGGACCAAGTGAGGTGCATTCTGCTTATGGGAATCGAATAAGTTCTGTATTTGCTTGTTCCTGCTTACGTTGGGAGAGTTGTTGTAAGACTTGCTGAATGATTTTTGTATGTTTACGTTATGTTGCTATTATGGCTGATTGTTGTTTTTGTCAAAAGATGGGATTGAATAAAAGGCCCAAAAAATGCTTTTATATGTGTAGAGATTGGATCAAAAACTCTTCAAAAGCTGTTGTCGATACTCATATTTGTGTTATTTAGTATTGTCCGTATAATGTTTAAGGGGTGCTTTCCAGTTGTTTTTTCTGGATGCAGTTTCCCAATTGTATTTTGAACTGAGTGACCTGTTTTGGGAAAAATCAATACCGAGTCATGCTGTTGACTATTAGGCTATCATTTAGATTAAAACTCCAAACAACATCCATGTGATTTATTCCATTTTCGCACTATACATCACATTCCCAAATTTTTTGACAGATACATTCCCTTCGTTAGAGCACTAGGTATCGTGGTGCTGTCCTGTTGGTGCCGTGGGGAAAAGTACCTTCTGCCACATCAGCACCTTTTCTCATAACACTAGAATTCACCATAACACCAAAAACCCCCCTCCCTCCTATAACACCAGTTTCTAGTGCCGTCATGCACCCTTGAACCCCACATATATATATATCTTTTTCTTTTTTTCATTTATTTAAATAAGCTAACACATTTAATTAAAATTAAAATCTCATTAACTAAAGAAATACATTAAGTTTTTTCTTGTCAATTAAGTACAAATGTTGTTAACTTGTTTTATCTCCAACCAGAGATTTTGAACAATATATTTAAGATTGGGGTTCAATTCGTCCATTATTAAATGTAAAAGGGTTTAAACTAAAGCATTACATCTAACTAGGGGCACAGAGTAAAAAGCTTTTGTTGGACCCACAAATAAACAAATGTTATGGTCGTCTTCCTTATGAATTAGAAAAGAAACAGAGTCTGTGTTTTTCAATGATTTTAATAATAAGCTCATCACCTTTTAGAATGGATGTTCTCCACTATAAACACAACCTAACAGATGGGTTAATTAGTTAGGCAGGTTGGGGGTGGCCGAGCACCCGCCAGCCCCCCACTGGCTCCGTCCCTGCATGAACCAAATACACCATGAGAGCCTTTGGTAAAATCGAATACACCATGAACATATTCTCAAACAAACTGAAAAAATGGGATAACGCCAAGAAAAAAAGGGAAAACGCGATGCTCGGTACCCGTGCTTGTGCCATCCCGTCGTGTTTTCCAGGATGATTTGGGCTGTTCGTGATGGCTCGGGACGCGAAAACGTGAGCCACGGTATGGAGCTCGCGCCGTCCGGTCACGCTTTGTCGGAAAACACCAGCCTTGGCACTGGGTACCGAAGGCTCTTAGTCAAAGTTAACCAATATACATCCCTCAATTAAAATGAGGACTAACGGTGCAAATAATTTTTCCGTTATCTCTTAACGAGATAAAAAATATTTTATACAGTTAGTCCTCAAGACTAACGATATATGCACCGTTACTAACGATATGTGCACCGTTAGTCCTCTATCGTAAATAAATTAAAAAAGGGGGGTGGGGGGGGGGGGGGGAGGGGGGGGGGAAGCTAGAATTGAACCCAGGTTTGGGGAGTGATATACCAATAACCAACCATTGGACTACATGACCAATAGTAAAAATAATACTAAGTTTTTTTTTTTTTTTTTTTTTTTTTTTTTTTTTTTTTTTTTTTTTTTTTACGTTTTATCTGTTTTACGTATGTTTTTTTTATCTCTTTTTGTCCGTTTTATCCATTTTTCTCCGTTTTTTTTATCCGGTTTTGTATGTTTAATCCGTTTTTGTTCCTTTATTTGTATTTTTTATTTTTTATTATTTTTTAAAGAGAGAAAAGAGTAATAAATATGTTTTTTCTTTAACTCTGTGTTTTTTTGTCGAAAAAACAATTATTTTAGGAACGAGGGAGTATTATTTGTTTGAGGAACCACTATATGTTAGCTTGTAATTTATTATTGGGTAAAAGCCGGAAAATAAAACTTACTTTAAAAAAATATACCGACTTGAAACACTTACTTTTTTTTATTATTAAATACACCAATGTACTTTCAAATTTTATCTCGACTTGAAACACTTTATATACCTTTAGTCATCATGCGGCAATGTTAGTCCATTTAGTAAACGAACGTTTGCAAAGTTAGTCCTTTTTATACTAACTGCTATTTTTAATTAACCAAAAAATTGGGTTTTCTTACGTTTTTATATTTATTCGTCCGCTTTTATACGGTTTTGGTATGTTTTTACACAAATTCGTCTAATTTTTTATGTTTTTGTCCGTTTTTACGCAAATTCTTGTTTTGTTATTTATGATTTTCAAACTTTGAACATTCAATGAAAGCAAAGTTGCCTAGACGATGGAGATAATTTGTCTAATCTTAATTGTCAGAAGTCAATAGTCTTTGCAATAATGCAAAAACCACACCACCAATGGCACCATCCATTAAACATAACATAGGAACACCACACACATCCACATCTATCTATGCAAGGGACATTAGATAGAACAAGTAATTTTTATAAATATCCCACGACATAAATATAAGGACAAATTGCACAAAAAGGTATTATACTTAAGGTCAATTTGAATTTTAGGTACTCAAATTTATTTTTTTCTCAATTTAAGGTATCGAAGTTATTTTTCATGCAATGCAAGATTTTTTCGACTTTTCGAAAGGTGTTATTGGCAATTTTTTTCAAATGAATTGGTTAATTAATGTGATATATCATTATAATTGAGCATTTAAAAGTCATTTATTCTAACATTATGACCGGTAATCGCTTTTGAAAAATCGAAATAACCTTTTATTGCGTAAAAAAATAACTCGATACCTTAAATTGTGAGAAAAAAAATTAAGTTCCTAAAATTAAAATTGACCTAAAGTGTGATATATTTTTATGCGATTTGCCCTAAATATAAACATTGATATATAAAAGAGTTAATTGCTTTTTTAGTCCCTGTGGTTTGGCCAAATTGTAGTTTTGGTCCCTAAGACTTTGAAAGTGCAGTGATAGTCCTCATTTTCAAGTTTGGATTGCATTTTTGGTCCCTAATTGGTGTGAAATGACCAAATTACCCTTGCTTTTTCTAAAGAAGACAAAGGGTATTTTAGTCATTTAACTTTATCCAGGGACCAAAAATGCAATCCAAACTTCAAAATGGGGACTATTGCTGCACTTTCAAAGTTTTGGGGACCAAAAACTGTAATTTGGCCAAACCACAGGGTCCAAAAATGCAATTAACTCTATTTAAAAAGACAATTGATTTCGATACAACAAAACGACCATCTTTTGGATTTATACAAGCTGGGAGATAATTTGTCTAATCTTAATGGTCAAAAGGCAATAGTCTTTGCAATAATGCAAAAACGACCACCATGGCTCCATCCATTAAACATAACACAGGAACACCACACACATCCACATCTATCTATGCAAGGACATTAGATAGAACAAGTAATCTTTATAAATATCCCACGACATAAATATAAATATACTGATATATAAAAAGACATAATTGATTTCAATACAACAAAAACGACCATCTTTTGGATTTATACAATAATATTCCATCCATAATGTACCTAATTTCACTTATAAGCTTAAAAGCAATATGTAATATCACCGATATATGTAGCTTTACAATCATTATCATCATATATTAAGATTTTCCTTATAAGATATTAACACGATTTGCACACTTCTATATTGAAGTAAACACCAGACTAATCAATAATATAAGAAAACTTTGTAAAATAGATAGTACATATAATACCGTGTACATACAAATAAAAAAAATCATAAATAATGATGTAATTAGGGATGAGCATAGGTCCCGGAACCGGAACCGATGAATCCGAGAGCCGAATTTTGTGAAAAGTAGGAATCGAGAACCAAACCGAGTATAATTTTTGGCTCCGATTCTTTGGGTCTACACGGATACCGATTTTTATTTATTTATTTATTTTTATTTTTTTAAGTAAATAAAAAAAAATAAAAAAAAATCAAGCACTAATGAATTAAGCCTTTAAAAAAACAAAAAATAAATGATTTTTTTTAAGCATTTACAACCATTTACGTTTAAACAAATAACATTTAAAAATTTAAATTATAAGCTCTAATAAACCAATCATTATAAAGTTTTACATATTCATATTTTAACAAAATAATAAAAGGTTTTCCCTTCTCATTTCTTTTCACAAATCGTCCCTTTAGCGCTACGGCTAAGAATGTTGGAACCTCTGTCCAAGTAAAATCCAAACCAACGTCAAAAAGTAACATTACTAGATACTGATCGAGATCCTCACTTGTTCAAATGGAATTTGTATCATATGCCACTATTTTGGGTGTACATGTTACCTCTTTACCTCGTTTATGTGTATTACTACTTTGCTCTCAAAATTGAAACCAACACTTTAACACTTAATATCGATCAACGTGTTATTTTGTGTTTGGTCTTGTAACATCTACTTGCATCTAATGCGCTTGACATGCATTGAAACTTCAAATTTAATCCACAACATTGTTTTTTATTCATGAACTCAACTTGTTATCGAGTAATAATGTACAATTATATAGTAGTTAAGTTTCACTATTAACTTAAGGAGTTTACTTTTACTAGACAACAAAGTTGTCACTCAAAAGTTCCCTTTAATAATGCACATATTTTGTCACAAGTAAAAGCCATGTGAATATGAAATTAGTGCTATCTTATTGGGTCCGCCTTTGATTCGTATATTATTTTTGAATTCTGATGTTACTTTTGTTTTTGTGTAGGTCAGTTACTTTCTTAGTGAGGTTTGCTTTATCACTTTATAAAAAATGACTTTTTCTTTACTAACAGGAAAAAAAAGATGGTTTAATTTTGGTCACATGTCTTTTGCTATCACTATATTTTATTGCATTGCAAAAAAAAAAAGAAAAAAAAGTAATATTACTACTAGAATTGGGATTTTAATAGTCAAGAAACACATTTAGCCATGATCAAAAGTCGTGGTTAAAAGTCTACTAAATGACAAAAATAAACAATATTCAACATTGACTATGGGAACCACTTTTAACGACGACAATGTCATCGCTAAAACTTTTCCAAACTTTGACAATGACTTTTAACGCAAAATTTGGTAAAAAAAAATGAAGTGGAACTTTCTCAGACCCTGGCACCGGGGACAAAGCGTAGAGGTCACTTTAGCTTGTTGTACCAGAGTGGTTCATCGTCAAAAGAACAAAAATAGCATGTAGAATTTCCTATTGATTTGTCTAGGGATGGGATGTAAAAATGACATGTAGAATTTCCTATTCATTTTTTAGGTTAGTTTCTTTATTTTACAGCTTGGGGAGTGTCTTGAGTTCTTTGTTTGGATGTGTTGGGGTTTAATGTGGCTTAGGAAAAACGTTTTTCATATAAAGTAAATATAATACAAGCACATATATTTACTCAAAGATAAGCGGAGGCATACGAAAAAACCACCAAAACCGGATCCTTATGTTTATATTATTTATCTACAGATAATAAAAATACATGTACCTTATTAGCTCGGTATGATCAAGAAACCTTTATAATTAAAAGGTGATTATACTCTATAGTTGATCCACACTACACACACGCAATACCTAAGGAATGGTGGTCCTAACACTAATTGAGTAAATGCATTTTCGTCCTTGATCAAAGCAAGATAAAAGTCAAAATCCGAAAACCCTAAGAGGGTGTTTGTTTCGATTAGCCACAAGAGAGGGAGAGGAGAAGAGAGATTTGTTATTGTGTGTTATTCGATTCTAGGATTAGGCATTTGTATTTATACTAGATCCTAATATCCTAGAATCTTCTTAACTTGATCAGCAAGTTAAGCAAAAGCTTATTTTTTTCCCTCCCTTGGTCGACTACCTTAAGGGGTAGATTAGGACTTTCCTAATCATTGATTTGTTAGTTTATTTATCAATTTAATACTAATAAACGACTAATAATTTTTTCTAACCTATTATTTATTTATACACTATATAATAAATACTTAAGTTAAAATGACTTATAAATCATTTTAGGTGTTAATATAATATAAATATATTTTTTATATTATAACTTTAGGTATCTAAGTGTATTTGTGTATTGCCTTATAGGCCCACATATACTTAGCCATATAATTACGTAATCTGTCTTGAGCATATTCCATCAGGTTGTCTGGGGGTGGGGTATGCCCCTTTATTTATGTTTACTTCAGGGCTTCTCCTCGATCGATGATTTCCATAATTTTTTGAGAAGAAAAAACCAGTTTGGTAGAGCTGGGGTAGAGAAGCAATCAACAGAATGGCTCCCTATTGTTCACATGTGAAGGCACTAGCTACATGTTGGTATATTTCGCGCTTTCCTAGGTGCGCATCTCCATCTACTAAAAGTAGGGGGTGGTAGCAGATTAGGTCATTCGTAACCAGAGCAATAAATGATGCTACGACATAAACTAAAGTTATATGTGGCAGCCCCTAAAGGCGTAATTGATAGGTTTTGTTTTATTTGCCCATCTGAGTCGTCCCGTACTCCAAAAAGAAGAGGTGAGGTCCGGAAAGTGGATAGATCTACCTGGGCAAGGAGGCAATGTAAATTAGTTATTGAAAGTATTGTAATGTGCTTTACCTATGGTACCTAACAAGTCTTTCTTTTCAATAAGTAAGAATATATTGCATTAATTTCTTCTTCCTTCTTACGATAAAATATACCGAGGTAAGCTAGGAAATCTCCCTTCG